>JAFCMP010000140.1:0-176918 GCA_017506865.1 Tribonema minus
GAACTCTGGCCGTGTCATGACACACATGGCAGAATCCAGGGGGGGGGGCACATGGAGGAGGACGTAGGGGAGGACCCCGAGATTGCCATTTTGGCGGCGGCGGCGGCGTTTGAGTGGTTGTCGTTGCGACACTTTCAGACTGTCATACGACATGTAGATTCCTTACAGCTAGATGCCAATCATCTGGGCTTTTTCGCGCCCTGAGCGAGCGAATGATTAATAAAAAGTACACTGGCGCATAAAAGTAACCGTAGTAGGCCTCCACGAGATGCGGATAGGTATGTAGCTGTAGCATGTAGCCCATGGCGTAGCAGAGTTCATGAAAAGAATATCATGGCGGCGGCGGGAGGCCCGTATTGCCAACTCTGAATCAGCGCAGAAATGCAAGGAATCCGATCTAGCGTGCGCACAAGCGCAGGATATTAGCACCAGTGCTGCAGATGGCAATGGCGCTTGTCAACAGGACGATGGCACGAGTGGCAGCAGCAGAGCAACTGGAGACGGACGCGCAGCGCACAAACGCAAGAGGTACAGAATGACGGTTGGTCAATTTCCGATCAAACAGGCGAAGGGGAGCACACGGGCGGGCAAAGTGCAGTCAAGCGCTCTAGAACAGGTCATAACAGTCTGGAACAGCAACGTCTGATGCTAGACGACGAAGCTGGAGGTGGAGGCAGTGCGGACCCGGAGTACAAGTGCAACTTATGCGACCTCGTGGTGAAGAAGGGCATGTCGCTGCTCTCGTTACAGCAGAGGTTAACGCCCACATCGCGGCGAAGCACCAGCGCAAACACCACAGTGGGACAGCAACAACGTTCCTGGAGCGCTCCGACCTCAGCACGTCGCACTTGCAAACCATCTACACGAGTGTGCCTTGTGCAAAAACCTGTTTCATGCCAACAAGACATTCAGAGTGGACAGCAGCGATGCCAGCGCGGGCAAGCACTGCCGCAAATGCAGGCCTATCACTTCACCCGCTGCAGTGGCGGCAACATTGTCAACAACAGCATCAGCAGCACCGCTAGCACCTGATGCATCGACGGCAACAGCTACCACGTCGCTGCCACAGCAGCAACCGGCGTGCACACCCATCGGCAACCCCTACGCAAAGGGACCAGCGCACGCGCAGCAGGCACCTGCTGCTCAGGCTGGTGGCAGCAGCTCCTCCGGCAGCTCAAAGAGGCCGGAACGCGGGGGCAGCAGTGCTACACGAGGGGGTCGGGGTCGCAGTGGAGGGCGCGGACGTGGCAATGGAGGACGCGTTCGCAGCGGCAGCAATGATGCAGACATCAGCAGTAGCAGAGCGACTAGCGGCAGCAGAACCGGAGGCGGCAGCAGCAGCGGTGCCGGCGGCGGCAGTGCAGCCGGTACTAAGGACAGCGGCGCTGGCAACGGCCGCAGCAGTGATGCCAGCAGCCGCAGCGGCGGTGCTAGCAACAGCGGCAGTGGCGCGCGAACTCAAAACGGCCGCGGTGGTCGTGGCAGCGGTCGCAGCAGCGACAGCGGCGGACGAGGCTGTGGTCGTGGCGGCCGCGGCGGCGGCGGAGGGGGCCCAGAGCGGCAGGTGCGGCGACAGCAGCGGCAGCGCCAGGCCCTGCAGGCGCAGCAGGTGGGGCAGGTGGGCTTTTCACGTGGACCATCTCAACCCCCGCAGTCGCAGCAGTGCTTGACAGCATCAGCCTCGATGAGCTGTGCAAGCTGCAGTTCGCGACAACTAGAAGCCTTGCTAGACCACGCAATCGTCGCTATGTGGGAGCTGCACTGGAGAACGCAGCAACACATCTGTTGGCACACACAATGACGATGTTCGTCAATGCGGCGCGGGAGCCAGATTCTGCAGGGCGGGTGCAGCGACTGCAAAGATCCACGATTCTACACCACCTCATGCCATCACTCATCACCTCCACCGATGGCGCACCTGGCATCACTCGCTCCGACAGAATCAGAATGTTGGCACGCGGTGAGCTTGACCGGTTGGTGCCAGCGCTCCTCGCACACGCGCGTGCGCACCGGCGCTGGCGCGCGCGCCAGCAAACGGAGGCAGCGATCAACGCCTACGTCCTACAGTGCATGGGCACACGGGGGGGGCTACAGCAGGCAGCGCGTTTCCTTCAGCCCAAAACGGTGGCGATACCTGATGATGACTGCTTTGCCGCCATGCAGTCCAAACACCCCCCGCTGCGCCAGGGGAACAACTCCATGAGCTATCCGGCATGGTTGATCAGCTTGTGGCGAAAGCAGCCGACATGCCAGCAGAACTCAGCCTGTTACAGGGGGAGGGAATTGAGCCAGAGACGGTTGCCAAGCTCATCCAGCGAGCAAGCCCTTACAGTGGAGCAGGCCCATCGGGGCTGCGCTACAGCCACCTGCAGGATGCGCTACGCACAAGCTGGGGACGGCATGAGTTTGCTGCTGTCCTCACACGGTGGCTTCAGACCGTTATGCGGGAGGCTGCGCGGCTGCCGGATGCCTTCTGGCAGTTGCATGGCGCGGGGCGCCTGACGCCACTTGCAGAACAACAGGAAGATGGTACAGCTAAGCAGCGGCCCATCGTTTGCGGCGAGGTGCTGCAGCGACTATGCACTTCGGTGTACGTGGCAGACCGCAAAGACTTCCTGGCGGAGCTCCTTGAGCCAGACGGGCAGTATGGGGTAGCCGTCTCAGCAGGAGCGGAGAAAGCGGCCATGGCCGGCAAACTCGCGTATGAGCTCGGTCACTGGCAGTTCATGCTGGACCTCAAGAATGCCTTCAACATGGTGTTCGTCCTGGCGGCAGCGGAATGGGTAGCAGCACAGCTGCCGGACTTCCTCGACTACTTCATCGGCACATACGTTCGCACTCGGCCACGCCTGCTGTTCCAGCACGTTGACGGCTCCACGCGCATCATCATGTCTCAGCGCGGGTTTAAGCAGGGGGACCCCGCGGCACCGATGCTCTTCTGCGGCGCCATTGCTCAGTGCTTGAAACGGTTCAATGAGGCGGCGGCTGCGCAGCGCGCGCGGAGGCGGATGGGCGCCTACATGGACGATGCCAACGTCCGAACAGGCGCTTGCACGCTGACTCAGGATGACATACAGGCGGTGGCGCAGCTCAAACAACACTTTGCGGAGGTGGGGCTGGAGCTAAACCTCACCAAGTCACGCGCGCTGCCTGGCAGGGGGCATGTGGTGACAGACCACGAGCGGCAACTGCTGCAGCAGCTGGGCGTTCAGCTAGTGGGGGATACGGATGAAAATCAGAACCGTGGAGCTGTGCTGCTGGGGTGCCGGTGGGCCACAGCAGCTTTGTGGACGCATGGCTGCGCAGGGAAGCGGGTGCAGGCGGGGCAGGGGCTCGATTTGCAGAGCGATGCGCGCGCCTGACATCTCCGAGGGCTATGTTCAGGTTACTGCGCTACTGCGTGGTGCCTCGCATGACGTACTGCCTGCGCACCATTCCCACTACGCAGACAGCGCCAGCCGCCAAGGAGTGGGATCGGGTCACGCAGTGGGTGCTCGAGCACTCAATGGGCCTGCAGCCACCAGGCCAGACCTGGCGCCAGTTTGAGCAAAGTGGGGCCCACTTCCATCTGGCAGCGCACGGCCCAGCCTTACAGCAAGCGCGACTCCCAACACGGCATGGCGGCCTTGGCATTACCAGCGCCTGCGACATCGCTGATGCTGCGTATGTGGCGGGCACGTTGCAAGCGCTGCAACCAGCACTCTCTGGATGGGCGGGGGTGCTGCAGCAGGCGGCTCCTCAAGCGGCTGCAGACAACGCTGCTGAGGATGCGGCAACACAAGCGGCACCGGCAGCAGCGGCAGCAGCACCAGCACCAGCAGCATCAGCAGCGGCAACTGTTACAGCGGCAGCGGCGGTTGCCAGTGGAGGCGCGACCGCTCCGGCAGCGGCAACTGCATCAGCGGCTGGCCGCGCTTATGGCGCAGCCATTCCGGCAACATACGACGCAGCTGCCGCTGGATCAGGGGCCGCGGCGGCAGCACAGGCGGCACCAGCGGCAGCAGCAGCAGCGGCGGCGCACGGCGCAACTACTCCGGCGGCAGCAGCAGCGGCGGCAGCAGCAGCGGCGGCAGCAGCAGCTGCTCCAGCATCAGAGGCTGCTGCAGCAGCGGCAGCACATGTTGCACCTCAAGTGGCCTCGGCGGCATCACTAACTGCAGCATCAACAGCAGCGGCTGCGGGCATAGGCAATACAGCTGCTACAGGCCCTACTAGCCTAAGGGCTGCTGCAGCACCTGCAACAGGAGCAGCGTCGGCAGGCGGCGCCGCAACCGTGCCGGCTGCGACAGCGGCAATGGCGGTGGCAGCGGCCAATGCGGCAGGTGCTGCACCAACACCTGCGGCAGCAGCAACACCACTGGCAGCAGCAGCAACGGCAGGCGGCACAGCTGCAGCACCAGCGCACGCAGCAGCGGCAGCCGTCAATGCAGGCGCTGCGCGTTCCACACCAGCAATGCTACAAGGCGCAGCAGCGGCAGAGGTGGCGCGCCTGCCCCTCATGCGGACGATCGCCACAGCTGCCACATCTCTACGTGCAGCAACAGGTGACAAGCTGGAACATATACTGCCACCAGCGCTAACGCCACTGCAGCAGCAACCACCTACGCAGCAGCCGCCGCTGCGGCCGACAGCAGGTGGTGGCACTGGTGCGGATGCTGCTTGCGTACTTGACGCCAGTGCTCTGCAGTTGCAGTGTAGCCTGAAGCGCCCCAATCAGAGTGCGCTTGCAGATGCCGTCGCTACCGAGCTTGCAGATAAGGTGGAGGCGGACCTGCAACAGCTGCCGCAGGGCACGCAACGCACGCAAGCACTTGCTCGATTCCGGTCGCAGCGCCACATGCACTCGATCGGCATGGCATTCCTCAACGAGCCCATGTACTCCACAACGGCTTCGTTCGATGGCCTATCCTGGCAGCTGGCCGTCAAACGCGCCATCGGAGTAGAGGAGCAGACGGCAGGCTGCAAGCTGTGCGGGAAGTCGCCGGGCGGCACCCTGCATGCACGGCTGTGTCAAGCGCCACGCGTCAAGGCGCACGACACCATTGTCCACAATAGCGTCAAGAGGGCCACGCAGCGCCTCCTGCGGCAATACCTCAAAACGGGACTGGTGGACGAGGACTACACGCCGTTTCTGGGGTCCGCCGGGCCGCCGGGGAGTCGCAGGATGGACATCGTGCTGCCTGCCGACGCCTTCCCGGTGACCGGCTACGACGACCCGACACGCCACCTACCGCTCATGGTGGACGTTACCTGCTTCGAGGCACAGGTGGCGTCGCGGGCGGCGAAGACTGCAGCAGACCCCGAGCGATGCTGCCGCGACCAAGAGGCCGCCAAGACTACCCACTATTCTGGTCATTATGATCAGAATTGCTACAAACTTGCCACATTGGCAATAGGGTCATTTGGCAGCATCGGGGAGCAGGGGCGGAAGCTGCTGGAGGCTGTGGCGACGGAGTATGCCAGCAGGATGTCAGTGCCCGGAGGAGCGCGCCCTAAAGCTCTCAAGGGCATCGCCCTGGCGCGCTTACGCTCGGCACTGTCGGCAGCGCTCCACATGGCGTACTCTGGCCGTGTCATGACACACATGGCAGAATCCAGGGGGGGGGGGCACATGGAGGAGGACGTAGGGGAGGACCCCGAGATGCCATTTGGCGGCGGCGGCGTTTGAGTGGTTGTCGTTGCGACACTTTCAGACTGTCATACGACATGTAGATTCCTTACAGCTAGATGCCAATCATCTGGGCTTTTTCGCGCCCTGAGCGAGAATTAATAAAAAGTACAATGATGACATTGCTGATCTGCATGGTACAAAGCGCCACGTTGCCTGTGCTATTGGTCACCTGGGTTGACACTGTCAACAGGACTGTGCTTCAACCAGCAGCATGGTGTTGAGGAACAAAGAGTTGCTACATTCAAAAAAAGGTTTGCCAACATGCATTTCACCATCATCTGAGACTTGTGTGTCCCACATAATGTTCTACATCCCCCGATCAAAACAAAAAGAGTACAGCACGGAGGCTTCCCACGTGGACCCCCACCGTAGTACTAGCTCCGCTCAAGGGTGCTTAACTTCAGCGATCGGACGAGAGCTGGTGCTGTCACCATGATATGGCCGTACCCGAACTCACGGGTGCTGTGGGGAATATAGGTGCTGGGTACGCAGCTACGTAGGGGGTACCCAGAAGGGGTGACTGTGTGAGAAAACTGTGGCGTAATGGACACGGTGGCCGGCAACACATTTGATGTATGCACGATGTCATGATCCAATCAATGTTCCAGCCATTGTAGCTCCAGCATGCCCAGTGATATTTGGCATAACCTGCCTGCCCCCTTGGGACTGCTGTTGCAACTGGCAGAATCTGATGAGTCCCGAAACATGTTACTGGAAGCCACAGACTCATGTACTTGGATTCTTCACAAGGGTGCGAAAAAGCCCAGATGATCAATGAATAGGTTGCTACAGTACCGGAGTCTACCTATACCCTTGTGATAAGGAGTCTCAATGCTCATTGACGATCACTTTTTACAAATACATGCCCACATCCCCTTTATCAGGTGCTTCATGTAGTTTCATTACCGAGGGCATCAGCGCATCTGGACTTGCACGCACAGCAGATGGCAATGGTAATGGCACGTTCACCGGCATGTCTTCCAGTATAGCACACTTTCACCAAGTGCTTAATGTAGGTAGTTTCATTACCGAGGGCATCAGCGCATCTTGACTCTTGCATGCACCAGCAAGCGACAAGCGTGATGGCACCTTCATCAGCATGTCTTCCAGTGCACCGCTGCGCTGTGCGGCAGAATCCACGCTGCGTCGCACGCCGGGGCAATTAGCAGCACAGCACGGCGCGCGCTGTGACATCGCTCATGCTCCGGCAGCAATACCACAACGCGCACTGCACAGCGTGCAGCCTACTTCAATCTGAGACTGACAGGCAGGCAGCAGCAAAAGACACCACCACCGTGATGCAGCGCGAGGGCCGTGTCGGCGGTACATTACGTGCAGCGCGGCACCGGTGCCCACGCAAGCTTCACAGCGGCCCACCGACTCGTCTCTCACGACTCAAGTGTCGGCTGATCCTGGAGCGCTCACGCGAACGTCCGCGGCCGGCCCCATGTCTCGAACCTTCCACTCTACCGAGTAGCCGTACTGGTACAAGTCGTCGAGGGCGCGCGCGAGCGCATCGCTGCCCTGCGCCTTGAGTTTCTGCGCGCAGGGCGAGTGGGAAGCGGGCGCGTGGAAGTGCATGAGAAGTCTTTGCGGAGAAGCAGCAGCGCAGCGCCATCGCTTGCAGTTGTTGCCATTGCTTGAAGTTGTTGAACGGCGCAGGCCAGCGACGCTAGGCGCAGCTGCAGCAGAGCCTTGGCTGCCAGGCAGATCACGGCAAGGGTTCTCTGCATGCAGGACGCGTGGGCGACAGGACGTGGCGGTTGCTCGACCGCGCGTTTGCGAGCGCAGCGTCTCGTCAGATTCAAACTGCCAGACAGTGAGCTTGCAACGCAGAAAATTGTGGAAAGGCCTCCTTTTGCCACTGACAGGGACAGCGCACCCGCCAACATGCCCTGCATGCTTACTACCATGAGACACAGGGCGAGTTGCAGGAGCTCATTGGCAATGATGCAAGGAGGTGGCGGCGCGCGAGAACAACGGGTTCAGCGCGGCTTTAAGCGCCACTGACGTCAGCAAGACCCCCACCCCCCCCCGTGCACATGTTCTGCGCAGTGCAGTTGAGCACGCTGAGAGCGCTCAGCAGTCAGTCAGCGACCGCCCTGACCGTCAGGCGCAGAAATGCACAGCGCTATGCAAAGAGATGAAGCACGTGTCGTTCACGACGAGTCTGTGCCTGTCAAGACTGACGTACTTGGGTCTTGCAAAGGAGGTGGCGACAACTGACCTCGTACTTCTGGCACAGCGCAAGCGCCATGCGGCTGTCTTCGACGGAGTCGTGCGTGCTCTCCTGTATGCGCTCCGACAGAAGGTAGTGGCTCAGGAAGCGCAGGCTTGCCTGTCGCACGCGAACGCGACAGGTGGCAGAAACAGCAGCGGGCAGCCGTGCAGTGACATTAGCGTAGGCCACGCAGCGCGACAGTGCTCGTGATTATGGACGTACAGACCGGCTTGCCGGCCAGCCGCTAAAGGACAGGACACAATATGCATAATACGCATGCAGCGCGCTGCGAACGTCATGCTGCAGCAGCCCGATGGCGGCACACCAGTGCACAAACAAGTCATTCATGGTTGGCCAGCGTGGCCGTCGCAAGATTACGTGGAAATGCACACGTGGCGATGCGCAGCTCGCTGTGGCAGCACACACACATGGTGAAAGGGCTGCCTCGCAACCACAGAGGATGCAGGCACGCATGACGACGCCGCCGTACTGAGCTGCTGCCTAAAGCGTCATACAGAAGCCACTGCAGTGCCACCAATGCCTGCCACACAGTAGCATTGTTCAGCAGATTGCTTGCCTTTCGTCGCCCCGGCAAGCTCCACATTTCCGCCGTGTCGAGCACCTGCGACGGCGGCACCACCAGGTTGATGACGCGGAGGTCCTGTCGTCGCAAGCAACAGTGCACACGCGCGCAGGCAACGATGCATGTGTCAGTTGCCGATGTCATGACGCAGTGCTACCGCTGCACGAGAGGCACTGCTAGGGCTGCACGAGGGCCAGCGCGCGCTGGGTCGTGCGCCGAACTGCAAGGCAAAGTGCAAAGCACTCTACGCAGATGAGGCATCGTGAAGGTGAGAATGATGCCGTTCGGCGTGTCGGTAACGGCGCAACAACATTGTTGCAGTTGCGAATGCGCGCCCCAGAGCGCGCGGACCAGCCTGTTGGGCTGTCTTCAACAAATGAGCACAGTCATGTAGGCTAGGGTTAGTTGGGGGTTTAGCTGACTGTAGCCCTAACCCTACTGCTAAGCCTAAGGGGGGCATGTTGTGTGGATTTAGGTGCAACACGAAATGTGAGGGATGCAAAAGGCTTTCACTGAAATCCCAATGTCAGCTGGACTCTCATCACAAAAATGGGTTCCCCGTGCCTCGCACAACCATGCTTCTAGCCACAACAACCAGAGCCCCCGCCCCCCCCCCCCCCCCCCCCCCCGCCACTAAAAAAATCGATGTGGAGATCACGCAGGCAACTGCTCTATGCTCAAACGCTTCCAACATGCAGCAGGCGCTATCGTCACTGTCGCACGCGTATAAAAGCACAGGCGCAGTGCGCTCACATGCGCTGCACGTGACGCTGCGAGTCTGAAACACATGGCCTTTGGGGGCGCGGGGCGCTTGAGGGAGCATGACATCTATACACCGCGCCTACCTGCATAATTCACACAGTCATCACTGCTGCGCAACACAGCCGTCGCCAACACGCGCCGTTGTGCACCTCTGCGCCACGCTCACCTCGAATAACGCCTTCCGTCTCTGCCACAAATGAATGCTAATGGAGCCGAGTCGTTCCAACTAGAACTCAGGACGCGTGTGAAACGGCGGCGTTTTTTTTTTGTGTGCTGTGAAAGATGTGCATGCCACTGAACTTTGCGCCGCTTGAAGTCATCAGACACGCTCAAACCCCAAGTCTTATAATAACTTGCACGCTTGTGAGTGAGCTTGCGGAAGCCACCGCCAGCAACGGGTTCACGCCTGCGCGCACCTCAGCGGCATGCGCGCCGCTCAACTTCAAGTGTGCGCTGCTTGAAGTTTTAAGCTCGGCAGCAGCAGCAGCGCTCACCTTGGCGAGGCCGTGTCCCTCAAACCCCTGCGTTATCTACTCGTACACTTGTGAGTGAGCTAGCAGAAAGTGACCGCCAGCAACGAGTTCACGCCTGCGCGCCCCTCGGCGGCGTACGCTCGCCGCTCGAACTTCAAGCACGCGCCGCTTGAAGTATCCAAGCTCAGCAGCAGCAGCAGCGCTCACCTTGGCGAGGCCGTGCCCGACCAGCACGCAGCCGCGGTCCACGAGGCAGCGCAGCTTGAGGTACGCGGCGCGCAGCGGCACGAGGCTCGGCCGCTGCGAGAGGAACGGATTGAGGTCCTCCGCGACGACGCCGCTGAAGCGCGTCAGGTGGTCGAGCACTGGCTCCGTCTGGATTATGTAGTCGTCGATGATGACCTGCGCGGCGCGGGCGCGCGCGCGGGGGGGAAGGGGGGGCGGGGGGGGGGGAGGGCGCACGGCCGTCAAGTACCTGTGGTCAGATTGTGTACCTGACGTGGTTATGAACTAGCATGGTAGCTTGATCGACAGTGCTCTGCACGGTAGCTGCATCGCGCTCTACGTGGAGGCGCGTGCACGATGATCGTGGTATGAACATGCTGGAACACCGACAGTAATCGTCCAAAGGCGGCGCGCGCACGTGTGCCATCGAGTACGCGCAGTCGGCTGCAGCGACGGCGCGCTGAGACATGGCGGGACGAATCGCCGCCGTGTCACGCGCGCACGCGGGCGGGCAGAGCTGCTGCGGAAAAATCCTGGTTACCGTACATACCTGCCGATGTAAACGTGGTCAGCCGTGAGCAGCACCGAACCGCTCTTGTGTCGACCAGATCTGTGTCCAGCCCTCAGACCGCTCTTGATCGTGACCACTCCTATGTTGAGCGCTCTTATATCGTGACCCCCTGTAGCGCAGGTGCCTGTCAAATGAGGGCAAGTCATAAGTATCTGGCGCTTTCACATCGTGAACCCCCCCCCCCCCCCCCTGCAGTTGCCTACATACGTACCTGCCCCTCCGCGTCCACCACGGACACACGCGCGAGCCCCTGGCGCGCGGGCTTGGTGACGACGCGCGACCCGTCGCTGCGCAGCCGCACCTCCTCCATCTCCAGGCACACAAACTCGGCGTCCAGCGCGACCACCGCGCCCTCGCCGGGCAGCTTCTCGGGGGGTATCGCGGGCTTGCGGCCCCCTGGCGAGTTCTGCAGGGGGGGGAAGGGGGGGGGGGGGGGGGGGGAGGGGGGTCGTCATTGAGAGGGGGTGACGAGGGGGCGAGCCAGCTGCCTTGTGGGGGGCGGAGCGCCGTGAACCATGTGAAAAGGGGGCTATGTTGGGGGACACCAGGAGTAACGTTGGCGTGACCCCTCGGAGTGATATGCGGTCCCCGAAGTGTGCTTGTTGCGCGGCGCGCCGGCGGTAAACGCGCTGCGCGGACACCAGGAGTAACGTTGGCGTGACCCCTCGGAGTGATATGCGGTCCTCGAAGTGTGCTTGTTGCGCGGCGCGCCAGCGGTAAACGCGCTGCGTAACCACTGCGCTCCGCGACGACGCCGATCGTCCTGGCTGCCCGAGGCCCTGAACCGCGGCTGCGTCAGCTCGTGATTCGCGCGTGAGTCCAGCTTCAGCGCTATGTACATATTCATGAACATGTGCTCTGTATGTATTAGGCGTGCCAGTGGGCCCGCTGTCTCAACCTCATGAGCACCGCGCATGCTGGAAGTGGCGAGCGCATGCTGTGGCGCGGCCCGCAGCCAAGCAGGTCCTCCTCGCAAGCGCATTGTCCGTCATAACCCAAATACGCCTTCGTCCAGTTGTGCCCTGCGCAGTGCGGCTCGCGCCCGAGCGTGCATTCGATCACTGACGCGCCTGCACGTGATGAACTTCATGTCGGCACAGCACCGGCGCTCCTCAACAGGTAAGAAAAAGCTCCAGCCCAATCCGCAGTGTACCCGTTTCTGCACGACAATGCGCGCATGGAAGCCGCGGCATTCGCGAGCGAGCGCTGGCGCTGAGCGCCCGTGCTGCGGCGCGGCAGCAGCGCGGCGCGCGCCACAGACGCAGTCGCCGGCGGAGGCGCAGCGCGCGCGCGCACGCAAGAAACAGTCTCAAAAGTCCAGCACGCACGCACGCACGCACGCACGCACGCACCTGCGCAAACGACGGTATGGAGAACACCGCCGGCGGCATGGCAAGCGCGGGCGGCGGCTGCTCGCAGAGTTTGGCCGGCAGGCGGCCCTCGCTCTCGTCGCGGTACAGCAGGATGCAGGGGTTCTGTGGTAGCGGCGGCGGCGCGGCGATGCTCAGGTAAGCTCAAGTGGCGACGCTCTCACACGAGTTGAACATTCAACGCGGTGAGGAGGTGTGCAGGCGCTTGGCGCAAGTGTCGTGGTACGGGGGGAGGGGGGGGAGAGGGCCAGCGGCAGCGGCGGCGCGCAGGGCCGCGTTACGCAGGTAAGGCCAAGAGGTGAGCGCACTCACTGTTCAATGTCATCACCTCTTCATCTGCTCAACTGCCGCCTCAGAGGCACTGCTGAGAGCGTGCGCAAATCGATGACATGACACACTCAACTGCGGCAGGCAACAGCAGGCAGAGTGGCGCAAAACCCAAGCGTGAACACGTGGCAAGACTGCGTCGCAAAAAACCACACACACATTGCTGAACTGCTGAACACCTCCGCCGCGCATGTGCGCACGCAGCAGCGCTCGACAACGCACCTTCCACGCCGGCCCAAACCCGCGCACGTCGTCCAGAAAGGTCCTCTGCGACAGCATGTCATTGAAGATGAGCCAGCCGCCATCGCCCGCGGCATCCGCCTGCATACGCCCACAGGCGCGTAACGCCAAAGAGCCATTGAAGAGTGCAGCTTGAAGTGTGCATGGCGGGGGGGGCGGGGGTTGCCGATGACGCTTTCATCGCTGCGGCATCATGACGACACCGTAGCGAGCAATGCAGCACAGCAGTAACCAGCCCATTTCCCATGCTCCCTTCGCCGCATACCTGGCTGCTACCCCCAGCGTCGTCGCCGCCACCAGCGGCAGCGGGGTCGCGCATGTGCAGCACCAGCATCTATACTTCACCAGCATCCGTATACTTCCAGTTGAGGTATTACTGATATATGCCATACTTACATACCTGGCTGCTACCCTCCGCGTCGCCGCCGCCATCGGCCGCGGGGTCGCGCACGTGCAGCACCAGCATCTATATACTTCACCAGCATCTACATACTTATAAAAGTATATATTTAAAGCTGAACTAGCATGTAAAGACTATGCCTACATACCTGGCTGCTACCCTCCGCGTCGCCGCTGCCAGCGGCCGCGGGGTCGCGCACGTGCAGCACCAGGTGCCCCTGCTGCATGCCCTCCGTCTCCGCGGCGCATCATCCATATACCTAAGTTGAAGTAGTACTGATGACACCATGCCTGCATACCTGGCTACCCTTCGTGATGCCACAGCATCCACATACTTCAAGTGAAGTATATGTATATATACCATGCCTACATACCTGGCTGCTACCCTCCGCGTCGCCGCTGCCAGCGGCCGCGGGGTCGCGCACGTGCAGCACCAGCATTCATCAGCATCAATATACTTCAAGTTGAAGTAGTACTGATAATACGATGCCTACATACCTGGCTGCTACTCTCAGCGTCGTCGCCGCCACCAGCGGCCGTGGAGTCGCGCACGTGCAGCACCAGGTGCCCCTGCGGCGCGCCCTCCGCCTCCGCGGCGCCGCCGCGCGGCGGCGCCACGTGGCTGATGACGGCAAACAGCTTGTAGCGCGTCCCCGCCGCAGTGGCATCTGCTGCCACGGCTGTCGCGTCGTCTGCGCGCCAGCCAGTGAGAGAGAGCAAGTGACGCGTACTCAGCGCTGCGCACACGTGAACTGAGCAGCTGCTGCGGGTCACCGAAGGAGGAGGGCTGCGCTGCAAGCCACAGTCGCTGCAGACTGACCATAACCCTATCCCTGAGGGTTGTCGGGAGCTGCATGAATGCGCGCGCCGCTTACTTACAGCTACTGTAGTCATCCTGGTAGCAGGGCTTCTGACAGAGGGCCACGAGATGAGACCACAGAGGGGTGCATTCACAACAGCGTTTGAAAGCTTGCGGCACTTGCTCCCGACTTTTGGCCAGTTAAGGTGGCAGATGTGGCTGCTTCCCCTTCCCCCCACACTCCCCTGTGTGCTGACCCGCTCTAGCGCACTCAAGCCACAACGGATGCAACGTGCTCAATCCACACAGCGCGCCTCCGCACTAAGGCAAAACAGCACATACTTCGACGTATATACATGCCACCACTCCACTTGCTGCCCCACCTCCCCGTTTCCCGCAATACCCTACTTTGAAGCATGTACGAAACACAGGCGGCGGCACCCCTCGACGACACGCACTCAAAGCATCACGATGACATAATGACTGTGCATGTGTAAACCTGGCGTGCACGCACGTGCGTCCACGTGGCACGCCATCCGCAGCAGTGCCCCGCGCACCTGTATACCGCCACTCGCTGCCGCCGCCCATCAACGGGTCCACGCGCTCTCCCACCACCACCTTCGCAGCCGGCGCCGCCGCTGCCACCGCCGCCGCCGCCGCCGCCGCCGCCGCCGCCGCCGCCGCCGCCGCCGCCGCAGGCTCCGCTTGAGCGCCATTGGGCGGCTCATCGGCCCCTGCCTGAGGCCCGCTCGGCGCCTGCACCGCCGCCGCCGGAAGCCGTACTTCAACTTCCTCCGGCAGCCAGTGACCCCCCAGTTCGTTGACGCCGCGGAAGGGGGACGCGGCCTTCATGCCCGACTTGACGCCGTCGGGGTAGAGCAGCGGCGTGCAGTGCAGCGCCAGCATGGCGGGCAGGGTGGTCGGCGTGCTGAGGCGTGATGCAAGGGGGAGAGGGGAAGGGGGGGGGGGGGGGGGGGGGGGATGACGACGCTGTGTGGTGGCGCCACATGGCACGCTTCCGCTGCGACACGCTTTCGCTGCATAATTGCATGGCAGCCGAGCAGCAGGAGGGAGGGAGCGAGGAGCGAAGTCGCACGTCGTCGCAGCGCAGCACGGCGCGCACGGCGCAGCGGCGGGGGGCGGCGGCGCCCCCGGACCACAGGGCGGCGGCAGCACAGTGCAGCGCGGCGTGCGGCACGCACGCATCTCAGGCGCATGTCAGAGCGCACAGGCGCCTGCGCAGCGACTGCATACAGAGAAGCGCTGCTCAGAGGAACATGAAGCGCGCAGCTTGATGGCGTTGCGCCAACCGGCGCGACTTGCGGGTCAGGTTTGGGGGTACGGAGGGGGGGCACATGGGGGGTGCGCTGGCGTGGCGCCACTGACGGGCGCGCGACGCAAAGGCAGCAGCGCTCACCGGCTCTGCTGGAGGGGCGCGTATTTGTTGGCTTGGGGGTCCCACGCCTGCGCGCGCGTCTTGCGGCACAGGCTGCGCAGCAGCACCTCGCGGAATGCGCCGTTGCCGCCGCCGCTGCCGCCAGCGGTGTTGGTGCTGGCAGCGCCGGTGCCCTGCGCCGCAAGGCAGGTCGGGGATCAGCGTCAGAAGCGGTGGGATTCATCAAGGAGCACAATACAGCCTGATTGCACCCATTGCTGCTGTTTGCGCTGCTGCTGCTGCTGCTGCTGTTGCTGGCGCCGCTGCTGCTGGTGCTGACACCCTGTTCTACCGCGTGCGAAGCGAGCGCGTACTAGAGGTGGACAAGATCCGCGGATACCTACCGCGTGCCACGCACACGCACACGCAGTTTGCGAGTCACTCAAGGGGCAGTCGTGATCAAGCGCACGCATGCGCCTGTTGGTGACGCGCATGTTCGGGGCTGGGGTCAGGGCTAGCAGCGAGGCGCAGCCACGCTGTACGCTTGTGGCAAATGGCTGGCTGTGCTGTTGTGGCATGCCGCGCTGTGGTGCAACATCTGCTGTCATGTACCACTCCTCCAAATGCCTTGATGAACAGGCACTATGTACTTCAAAATATCTGGCCGGAAATCCCACGGAGGGCAGGCAAGTGCGCGCAGGCGACAGCATTGCCGTTGCCGTTGCCGCCGCTGCTTACAGCAGTTATGGTAGGTATCCATGGCGCAGTACGCAATCATGAGTAGCCGCACCTGTGCCGCTGCCGCTGCCACCTCTAAGTCCGCCGGCAGCACGAGCTGCTCAATGAAGACTGCTACCTCAGCATCAAAGCAGCCTCTACGTGTGTGACTCAGGCAAACACGCATCAGTGACTCTGCGCGTGCGACTGCGCCGCCGCCGCCGTCTTTGCGTTCGACGGCGGCGGCGTGAGCTCCTGTTCGAAGGCTGCCTTGCCATACATGCTGCTCTGAGTACATGCTGAGGACCGAAGACAGAAGCATCTGCGAGTGGTGCTGAGCACCTGCAAGTGGTACTGAGGCGGGTGTGCGTCAGCAAGCGCACCTGTGCCGCCTCCGCGTCCGGCGGCAACGCGAGCTCCTCAATGAAGACGGCGTTGCCATGCACGTGCATGCTGCTCTGTGTACTTGGGAGGACAAAAGTAGCATCTGCATGCATGACTTGGGTAGGTATGCATCAGTAAGCGCGCACCTGTGCCGCCTCCGCGTCCGGCGGCGGCGCAAGCTCCTCTGTGAACACGGCGTTATCATACACGTACATGCTGCTCTGAGCACTTGGGACAAAAATAGAGTAGCATCTGCGTGTTTTACGTAGATGGGTATGCATCAGCCAGCGCGCACCTGTGCCGCCGCCGCTGCCGCCGCCGCCGTCTCTGCGGCGTGAGCTCCTCTCTATGAAGATGGCATTGCCATGCACGTGCATGCTGCTCTGTGTACTTGGGAGGACAAAGGCAGCATCTGCATGTGTTACACGAGGTAGGTATGAAGGAGCAAGCGCGCACCTGTGCCGCCGCCCACTCCGCGTCTGGCGGCGGCGCAAGCTCCTCTATGAAGACGGCATTGCCATGCACGTGCTGCTCCGTTTTTTTGTAAGAGGACGAAAGTGGCGTCTGCATGAGTTACGTAGGTAGGCATGCATCAACAAGCGCACCTGTGCCGCCGTTGTCTCTGCATCTGGCGGCGGCGCGAGCTCCTCTATGAAGACGCGGGTCACGCGGTCCTCGCCCAAACCGCGCACCTCCGCGGCGCCCTGCAGCACAAAGAGAGAGAGAGACGCGAACGCGGGCAGCGGCGGAGCGGCGCGTGAGGAAGAAGCCTCGTACTTCTACTAAGTAGGGACGTGCGCGCAGCGGCTGTTGCGGCCCGCCGTGCAGAGCGCTGCCCCCCAGCGCGGATGGCGCAGAGCGACGCGCAAGAGGGCGGCAGCGCGCGGCGGAGCGGCGCGTGAGGAAGGAGCCTCGTGCCAGCGACGCGCAGCGCGTTGCTGCTGCTGCGGGGGCTGCGCGCGCGCGCAGACCGTGGCCACCTGCTCACACGCGGCGCGGCGTCCGTGGCTATGCTGCGGCGAAGCGCCCTGATCGCCACACATCCCCAACAACGGCGAAGTCCAGTGTACAAAGGTTTTATGGATATGAGGGACAGGTGCGCTTTGAGGGAACGCGTACACGAGGCGGCGCGCAGCGCTCAGCGCCGCATCAAGATGACGGCTGCGCTGCGGCGCGTGCTGCGCGCGGAACACCGACTGCGAGACGCGGTGCGGCGCGCGAGGCAGCGCAGCGCATCAGACCGCAGAGGCGCCGCACGACGGAGGCGCCGTCGTCGCCAGCGGCGAACTATGAGGCTGGCATTGAGCAGAGAGCGCGGCGCGGAGAAGGCACCGCTGCGTGTGACACGACACGTTCCAGGCGGTTTCATGTCGCGAGGCTGCCGCTGCCGCTGCCGCTGCACGCGCGCGGCGCCGCAAACGGCACGACCGCTTCACGCAGACCAGGCCAGCAATCAGACTGATGCTGACGCTTGCGCTAAAAGTGATCACCGCCCTGGCCGTACAAGCGGTCGGCGCGCAACGCAGTCACTGCGGCACTCGTGTGCGCCTCCGTTGCACTCAACGCCATCAGAAAAAAAGCACACTTGCCATGTTCGCAGGTCTCTATTTGCACTTCACGCATCAGTGATTGATCGGTGGCTCCTTCCTGGCAGTGATGGTACCTTCTGCTTGGCTTTGGTGGGTATGGGCGTGCTAATGGCGCGCACGTCGTGGCCGAAAAGAGCATCCACCACGCCCTCTCCGCGCCCGCTCGCCAGCTCCTTGTGCAAGCGGTAGAGGAGGAACCTGGCGCGACGGGAGAAAGAGGCGGGCGGTGCACAATGCACGGTGTTCAGCCCTGGCCCTAACTTTGTGACTTTAAGGCGTATTGATGCAGTGTCAGAACAGGCGCACCGCGCCACAGTGAGAGGGTGCGGCGGCCTTAAATGCGCTGCATGCCGTTTGCGCGCATTAGCGCAGGCGACACCTGTACACATGCAGCTAAAGTGACGGCGACAGCCACCTGTGAAGGCAACACCGGCTGTCAAACGCGGGCTCCGCGTCCGGCAAAGCCCAACTTCAAGTAAGGCATGAGCCGGTAAGGGGGGGGGGGGCATGATTGCGGTGACCTCGATCCCGGCAAAGAACGGCAACGGCGATCTGTATGTCATAGTTTAAAAAGTACCTCACATCAGAGGAGTATACGCGCCGGCGTCGACCCGCCAGACCCGCTGCGGCCACAGTCAATATTGGGGGCGGGGGGGGGGTAGGGGGACAGCGCACGGCACTTCGCATCAGGGACCACCATGCCACACTGCGGTAATGGCGGTGCCGGTTCCAGGAGATGCGCACGTACACGCAGTGCGCCCAACGCACCACATATTGCTATGGATACACTGTGTTGATGGCAGCGACGACTCCAGGGATTGCGCATGTTTTGTATTTTATATATTGGGCTTGATTGTTTAATTGAGCAAGTATTTTGCATCAGCAAATTTCAGTTTTAACTAGAACTTTGGAATATCGGAGCATTTACATTTTTCTGGAATTGTGAACAATTACATGTTCAAACACACCCACCTGGTGCCGCAAATACTTGATGAGCACTGATACACCTGAAAGAATGGCGGTATGTATGTATACGATACCGTAAACACACGCGCAGTGCGGGATGCGCGGAGCAGTCCGCGCGGCCGCTCTCACCTGAGGAACGCCTCGACGCGCTGCGGCAGCGGCAGCAGCGACTGCTGCAGCGGCCCCTCCAGCAGCCCCAGCGACACGCCCTCCTGCACCAGCTTGAAGCTGCGGCGCGCGCGGCAGCGGGCAGCGGCGCGCGCGCGGGGTCGCGTCGCGTACGAGAGAGCGTCAGCGGCTGCTGCGGCGCGCATGCTGCGCGTGAACGGGCGTTGCAGTTACTGGCACATCTACACGTCCTCTCTGCAGTGCAGTGGCGCGTGCCTTCACCTAGCCCTAACCCTATGTGTGAGCAACTGCTGGGGCAGGCCGTTCACAAAGCGGAGCGCCGCTGTGAGTTGTGCAGAGGGACGCTTGCCGACAAGAACCAACAACGAGGGTGCAGTTCTGTCTTGTCTGTTTGTGTGACATTTGCAGACCGCTGTCGTACAGAACAAGCTCAAAACGTCTGTCTCAAGCATAGGTGCATGGCAACGGGCGCGAGGGCATGAAAGGACCCTGGGTTAGGGTTAGGGGTAGGCTAGGGTTAGCCAAACTATATCTAAGCCTAACCCTGCACAGCACAGGTATGAAGCACCGTGACAGACACAATGTCCATCAACCATGTCTATCACAATAGACAAACTATGTCTATCACACTAGACACAATGTTTATAGCCCATGAATAAGCTTGATGTTGTGGCCACAAGCAGATGCAAGTCGCAGCTATGGGTCGCAGCCTAACCCCAGTGGTCCTAACCCTGATCCTGACCCTAAATCTGACCCAACTCCTGGTCTAAGTGGATCACGCTGCGACACCAGTGCTCGCCAGCGAACACAAAGCTCAGGTCAGCACTGACAAGCCCGGGATGGACACGAAAGCAGCCTTCCACGACGTCACTGGCTGGAAGAGGCTTAGCCCTAACCCTAACCCAAAAGATGAGCGGATAGTGGATTCGACGACACCAGCACGGCCAACCAGCACTGCACGCCGACGGCACACGGAAGCGCGTGCTCCCACGATGCAGTCAGTCGCAGATCGCTGCTGCGCACTCCCCGATTGCACGATGAGGGGACCCACAACTTCAACTCCCCGCCACAGCGCTCCACACGTGTCCTGCGTACGCCCACAGCGCATCGCCGCCGCACACCGCGCGGAGCAAGCGCCTGCTCTCCACCCGCGAGCCGCCGCTGCCCTGCTGCTTCACCTTCAACGGGTGACGCACCTGAGCAGGAAGTTGGTGCCCTGGCACACTTCAAGGTCAACGGGCGACGCACCTGAGCAGGAAGTTGGTGCTCTGGCACGACCGCGTCCGCGGCGGCAGGCTGCGCGCCGTCTGCAGGCGCGAAAAGAACAGGCCCAGCTCGCACGCGAGGCCGGGGCTCGTGAGCGCCGCGCTGCGCGACAGAGCACAACGTTTTCGCATCCAGCGAGAGAAGGCGGGAGGGGGTAGATCAGCGCGCTGGTTTTGCATGCGTGTGCAGCGAGGCTGGGGCTGGAATAGGGATTGGAATCTTCAGTGCTGTGATTAGGAGCGGCGTGGGGTTGGTGTTGCGCGTCAGCAACGTGTGGGTTTGTCACCGTCGCGGCACCAGAAGCGCCTTCACAAGTGGCACACACGCGCAATGAACGCTGCACAACTTCATTGGACCAGTTCTTGACTGTGATCCACAACTTCAAGTCTACTGCTCCGACACTCGCTTCCGCCGCAACGGCGACGTGCTTCCACGCAGACCTGACGACAGGCTGCACATCGCGTCGCAGGAGGGCGCGCCGCAGAGACAAGGACGCCACCGTACCATGCACTGTGCGCGATGCCAACACGACACGCCCAGACCCCACTGCACGCTCCCTCTACTCAGCGATGCACACTCCCTCACGGCCGTCGAGCCGCGCTTTTAACATGCATGGCGCGGCGGCGGCGGCGGCGCTCCAACCAGCGTCATCTGCAGCCGCTGGCGCGGCGGCGGCGCTCCGATCGCCGTCATCTGCAGCCACTCCTGTGAGGCCGCAATGCGCTTCAAGAATTGCCCTGAATGCAGCCTGTACACGGCGCAACACACACCCCCGAGGCCGCCATGCGCTTCAAAAATTGCCCTGAATGCAGCCTGTTAACGGCGGCAGCATCGCTCAAAGTGTCTTCAAACGGCAGCAGCGCTTGACCGCGTGCGCTCACCTCGAGTGCGCCGCGGGGTTGAACTGCTCCCACAGCGCCGCGGCGCAGATGGGCGCGAGGTGGTACAGCAGCTGCAGCACCGCGTTGGTGTAGGTGTTGGGCAAGTTGCCCTGCGCGTGCACGCGCGCGGGGGAGGGGCGGCGGGGAGCGGGGGGGCATGGTCGCTGAGCACTGAGGTGCCAGGGGATATGTCAACGAACGCGCGGCGTTTGCGCTGCGCGAGCGAAGTGCAGCGGCATGCGCACGACGCGCAGCGCGCTTGTGCGCACGAGGCGTGCACACACGTCTCAGCCAGCTCGAACTTCGCGGAGAGCGTGTTTGCACATGGCGGTTCAAGCGTGCGAGTTCGGGCTTCGCGGCTGCAGCGGAGCTCGAGCGAACATGGCATGCGAATGAATGTGCTTGCAGGCGAGCGCCATTTCTTCATGAATCGCCAATTTTTGCACACGATAACAAGGTGTTTATAGAGGACACTTCTCTCTGCCGCAGTCGACGTGCTGTGGTAAGGGCGGCTTTGTAGGTCGTGTAGAAAAGCTGCTGCCACGCTCTCACGCACCTCCAGGCCCGAGTACTCTGTGGCGTTGTACGCGCTGAGGTCCATGGTGTCAAAGCCAGCGCGGCTCAGCCTCATCTGCGTCAGCCTGCGAGGCACGCGGCGGCCGCAGCAGTGATGCGCGAGGAGGAAACACCGCCGTTGTTGAGCACGAGAGCGCGCGAGCAAAGACTGGTCGACCGACGCGAGCACGGGCGCCGCACGCGTTGCGCCGGTCAAGCAAATGTGACGCGCGTGGTCCATATATAGCGCGCTGGCGCCATGGAGCACTCAATGCGCGGCGTGCGCACACTTCAAGAAGAGAAGTGACGCGCCGCACGAATTCGCGCCACTCGTCCGCTGCACCTGCACCACCGACATCACGCCGAGCGCGCCCCCCTGCCAGCCGTGGCGTCACGCCGAGGGCGCACCCGGCAGCGGTTGCGCGGCGCGCAGTGGCGGTTCACGGGTGCAGCGCGGTGCGCATCCGCAGAATTGGCACACTCTCCGCGTGTGGCTAATCGCTGCCGTACGCGCTCCTGCATCGCAATGGCTGCTGTTTGCCCGCCAGTCCCGGCGCGGCGACGCTCCGCAGCTGCGAGCACTGCTGCACACCGGAAACCTGAAAACCTGCGCCGCGGCCGCCCGCAGGCGCTCGGCACGATCTATCTCAGCGCGCGCCTTGTTGCACCCGACCTCAGGCATGAACAGTGGTAACACTACTGACATCACAGTGGTAACACTACTGACATGCGGCATGGAGCTTGCAGCCCAGCCGCAGACCGCTGCGGCCGCGCGCACGAGCCCTCAGCGCAGACCTGAGCGCTGCTGCCGCAGATATTCACACCTGTAGCGGAACGGCACGCCGTCCACCTGCTGGTCACGCGCGGGCGCCGCGGCCTTCTGTGCGCTGCCGCCGCCGCCGCGCTTGCCGCCGCCGCGCGACGACGACGGCGTCCCGGTGGGCCTGCTGCGCGGGTCGCTCTCCTCGTACAGCGCGCGCCCCTTGCCATAGACGAGGCTATTGGGGGGGAAGCCGGGGTTGGGGATGACCCCCAGGAACCCTGACTGCGGTGGTGGTGAGAGTGGGGGCGCAGGCGCGGGGTGGGGGGGGGGGGGGAGGGGGCGGACGGACGCGGCTGAGTGCGTGTGCCAACCACACGAGACATCCGACAGGCAGAAAGGGCGGGTGGGTCGGGACCGACCCGCCAAATGGAGCATAATCGCACGCGTGGACAAGAAACATAGCAAGTGCGTCCTTCCAGTCCGCGCACGTGTCCTCGTCGCAGATTTCCTGGCGGGGGGGCGAGGGGGCTTAGATCACAATACGAAGTGCAGCAACTTTGGCGCGTGGCACGCTGCGACTGGCGCTTTGGTGGGAACAGCAAGATCCTAGTGATGCACTTGGCGGTCCCTGCTATGTGCTGTAGTTGAGCCTGACCTGAGACGGTTGTTGTTGTGATGCACCACGCACACGCCTTCTCGAGTCAGCTCAAGTCTGCGATCAAGATCATGTCGTTACAGCAGACCTGCACGCCACCCCCGCCCTGTGCAGCAAACCATCACCAGCGATCATACGCAGAGAATAGAATCATCGTTGCCACTTCCTGATTGCCATGGTGTGCACGCAACACAATCGTGCACGCAGACGCCATTGCCATCCAATCTCAACTTCAGACTTCAACAGTCAGCGCCATAGCGCGTGTGGCACGTCACCTCAGTCATGTCGGCGGCCAGGGGGGCATCGACGGCGCGCGCGGGCGTGTCGACCACCAAACTTCAACATCAAACCTCAACAGTAAGCGCGCGGCGTCACTTCCGTCATGTCGGCCAGCGGCGAGGCCTCGAGGGCGTGCGCCCGCGGTCGGCGCCTTGCCCACTAAACCTCTTATGATGTCACAATCGGTGTTGCTTTGCGTGTTGCGCCATGTGCGTCACGTCAACGAGCAGACAGGCCTTGATGGCGCGCGGCGGCGGCGGCAGCCGTGCATATGCCTTACCCAACAACGTCTAGATAATATTAATAAGCGCTGCTTGCGTCACCTCCGTCTTGTCAGCAAGAACGCTTCGACCACCAAACCTCAACATTAACCTAAACATCAGCAAGCGAGCGCGCGGTGCGTCACCTCCGTCATGTCGGCGAGCAGCGACGCCTTGATGGCGCGCGGCGGCGGGCGCCGCGCGACGGCGTCCGCGAGCCATGGCGTGTGCGCGAACGATGACGCCAGCGGCCCGCTCGCGTAGAAGTGGCTCGCGCGCGGCCGCACCACATACTTGCCTGTGCGCATGTAGGACGCAAGCGAGCGGTCGTGTGCGGAGATGAGTGAGAGAGATACATGTGCACTGCCGGAAGGCGCGCCACACGCCTAAGCACGCTGTGATCCGGGGCTGCGAGCCGCGCAGGCGCGATCACGGCTTCAGACGCACGGCCGGGCGGGGCAGCACAAGGCGCGTGAGCGGTGTCGCGGGGCCGGAAGGCGACGACGCATGGCGTGCCGTGCATGACGATGCGTACAGCATTCCGGGCTGTCAGCGGCGCAGGCGCGATTGCGGCTTCAGGCGGACGGCCGGGCGGCAGCGCGTGCGCGCGGTTTGCAGTGCATTACGGACAAGAGCGGCGTGCGCAGACGGAGTGTGGCGCGCTGTGCTGCTGCTGCTGCCCGGTTGCGATGCGGGCGCTCGGGGGGTCAGAGAGCGCGCCGTTGCCGTCAGTGACATGGCTGCGGGCGGCGCATGGGGAAAGCACGTGACGCGACGCGGCTGCGGCGGGGAGTGTGGAGGCAGGTAGGCATGTTTGCGGGTACGCGCCACAGCAGCGCTCTGCGTTGTCAATGGCGTCTGCCGCGACGACTGCGGGCGCGCAACGCGCTGCTGGGCATGCGCAGAAGGCAACTTTGGTCAGACAATGCAGGGGTCAAGGCAAACGCTGAGTGCCTGCCGTTCGCGTCATCGGGCGCAATCATCAGCCAAAGAGGGAAGGCGGAGCGCTGCGCGTGGTCACGCGCTGGCCTCCGAAGCGGCGGGATTTCACGCAGGTTACACGGGGGCTCCAGTCACCTGCCGCAGTGGAGCTGCGCGCGCTTGGTATGCGCATCAAACGGCGCTGACAACTATATGCAAACATCAAGGCTGTGCTGCATGCGTGCCTGATGCGTGGTGCAGCGCACTGAATGCGTGTGCGGGCCCCGTGCACTGCTGCACGCCACTCTGTGCTGCCAGCACCACCGCTCAACACGTCAACGGTGCTGGTTCGCCGAAAAGGCGAGCGGCCGCTGCTGCTCATTATCATCACCGCAACCATGCACCGGCCCTGCCCCCCCCCTCCCACGTCGTGCGCAGTAGCAAAGGGCTCCAAGCACGTACACAGACACCCCAACCCCAACCCTAGCAACTTGTGACCTCACGCATGCACCAAGCCTGTATGTGCCGCTGCTCTGAAGCGTCTGTCCCCACCGCCACACCAGCAGTGCTCAGCAACAACGCAGGCGCGGATGAGGCTCCCTCACCGGCAATGGGCCCCGGGTCCTGCGGGTGTATCGGCAGCGGCGGCGGCGGCGGCAGGAACGGCGGCACGTGTGTGGGCCGCGAGTTCTCGTTGACGCAGCACGCGCCCTCGTCCTGCGGCGGCGGCGGCGGCGGCAGCAGCGGCGCGCGGCGGAGGACGTGAGAGCGCTGGTGACGCGTGGCGCCGGTTCCGCGCGTGCGGACAGGAGGCGTGCACGAGCTGTTCGCTGCGCGGGCAGAGCGGGCGTCGTTGCGCGCTGCTGCTGCAGTCACATGCCGCTGCGCGCGCTTAGGATTGGGGTTAGAAGGACTGTACCTGGCAGCAGCGCCACGCTGCGCGACGCCGCCGCCGCCCTCCGCGCTGACACTAGACCTGTGTCCATCTGTTCAAGCTCCTGAGTACGCACCATTGTATTCATGTGCACTGCACACAGCTGATAGCACGCACGTCAGCGACGGCTGCAGCACCGCATCAGATGCGCCGCAAGTCGTCGCCGCGCACCACCGCTTCCGCACGCTTCCTCCTCCCGTGCCCATTGACTCGCCCCGGTTTGCTCACGCCTGGAGAGAACATGCTGAAAATTTCAATACTTGAAGTGCTCCTGCTGTCACGCACCTCAGGCAGAATCCGCGAAAGCTGCAGCACCGCGCCGGACGCGCCGCCGACGGCCAAGAGCGCGGCGCTGCACGACACCACACGCACTCCGCTGACACCACGCACTCTCCCTGCACAACGACTTGCTTGCACCCCGGCGCACGCTCACGCTCGCAAGGAACACGCCGAATACTGCTACTGCCACGCACCTCAGGCAGCATCCGCGACAGCTGCAGCACCGCGCCAGCTGCATATTTCGCTCACGCCTGGAGAGAAGACGCTGAATACTTCAATACTTCAAGTACTACTGCTGCCGCGCACCTCAGGCAGCATCCGCGACAGCTGCAGCACCGCGCCGGACGCGCCGCCAACAGCCAGCAGCGCGCCGCTGGGCGATGACGCCACGGCCGTCGCTGCCTCCGGCACGACGCTCCTCTCGTCCGCCATCTGGTAGTGCTCGTGCCAGATGCCACCGCCGCCTGCGCAGCGCGGCGCGCAAAGCGCAGGAACATGATGGTTAAAGTCGGATGCCAGAATTCATGTCGTCATTTGACGTGCACATGACGGCAGCGATGGGCAGGGGCAAAGTCGGCGAAGCAAAGACGGGCGCCGGACGGCAGTGCCGGTGTGCTGCGCCCGCGCTCGCGCGACCGGCATGCTCGCGTATCGCGGCGAGCAGAGGGAGGCGAGAGCGCTACTGCTGTGACGCCGCGCTGTGGCAGTCGGGTATTTGGCAAATCAGTGCGTGTAATGGCGCCGCGCAGCGCAGCGACGCACGGCAGCGCTCAGCGCGACACCCCGCGGAAGTCGGGCAGAAGTGAACCTGCAGGCTTGTGTCGCCGGTGCGCGCGGGGATACGTGGCAGTGCTCGGCAGACCTTGTAGAGGTGCCGCCGCTTGCGGCGGCGCTCTACCGACGCGTGCGTACTGCAGTGACGCGACGGCCACGCGGCCGCAAGCCAGAAGACACTCAGGCATACGCGCCGCGGAAGCAGTACACGCGAGGCGGCTCCATGCAGCGCTTCTCTGATCGGCGCGGCGCCACCCGGGCCTCGTGTGCAGCGCAGCGTAACCTTTTCGTGAACGCATGCGATCAGACGAGTACTTGCGCAAGTGCTTGCATGGCGCGCCCGCGTGCGTCGACCGTGCACGCGCTGGCGTCGACAATGAGGGGCACAGCTCACACGAGGCCGCCGCCCGCGCCAGCTGGCGCCTTGCGCCAAGAACACGCGCTCACGCCCAGGATTTCATCCTCCTGTCACATCACTCAAATTGTGCGCCCGCTGAACTGCAGTGTCGGCCTTGCGCGATGGCCACCGACACTCCATGCGTCCCGCCGCACTGGTCAGACAGCGGCAACGGTCGTACCGACGCAGCGGCCGCCAATCGCTGCGCGCACCACGGCACTCCCGTACCACTGTGCACCACGAGATCAGCAACGCCCCCCTGCCCTCCCCCCCTGGATGACAAGTCACCAACTTCAACTTAGTCGCTGCGGACGCCCCCCACCTGCGTCGCCAAACGGGTCGTGCGCCACCAGCAGCTCCCCCGACATCATGGCGCACGCGAGCGCGTCGCCGCCGCCGCCGCCGAACCCGTCCTCCGCCGCCGCCGCGGCGCCGCCGCCCGGCACGAACGCCAGTGCCACCGGCATAGGCGTGGACGCCGCGTGCGCGCACTGGAGCGCGCGCGTGCGCCCGATCATTCTGGTGCGAACAACGCGGGCGGGCGGGCCGCGCGGCGATGTGAGAAGCGCATGGCGCACGGCGCGGGTGCAGAATCGCGAGGAGGGTGGCGGAGGCGGCGGCGGCGGCGGTGGTGGCGGCACGTGCATCCGACCGATCGGCTCGTGCTGCATGACATACATGTATGCTTGTTGTTGAGTGTTTCGGGTCCCTTGCGCTAGCATGGCCGGCAAGCGAGACAGTGACATAATTACACATCTTGTCGTGCAGATCAGTGCGGATGGCGGACGCGCACCACACTACTCCTGCAGCGCGCGCTCCGTACACCCACTCACCGCAGCGCACACGCAACGCCTCTCCACGAACCTCTTGGAATCTTTTTCTAGCATGCCACAGCACTCACCGTATGTCCATGACGCGGACGACGGAGTCCGGGCTCATGACGCTGGGCGCCTTCTTGTCGTACGGGTTGACGCTCACGGCGCGCTGCCCCACGGTCGCGAGGCGCAGGCCGCCGTCCGCGCAGGACGCCGCCAGCGCGACGACGGGCCCCGTGTGCGCCTCCACGCGGCCCTCGACGCGGCGGCTGCGCGTCGTGCCAATCAGGTTCAAAAGCGCTTCTTTTTAGACATGCACCCCTTTTTTTAGAGGTGTTTGAAGTTTTTTCAAGTATGATCTTTCAGGGGATGCGAAAGGCGCGACGGGCCCCGTGTGCGCCGCCACGCGCCCCTCGACGCGGCGGCTGCACGTCAGCGCACACACTTGGCGCGGCGGGAGGGCAGCGGCGCGCGTCATACGTGCGCCGAGGGCACGAGGCGTAGCGGTGCTTCGTTGCTCAGATGGTGTGTGCGCAGGCCGGCCGAGCGGCGCGGCGGCGGACAGCGCGGTGCGAAAGGCGCGACGCGCCCCGTGTGCGCCTCCACGCGCCCCTCCACGTGGCGGCTGCGCAGTGTGCCAATCAAGTGCAAGATCACTTCTTGGCATAGATGGGCTTTCAGAGGGTGCACATGGACAAGACTTGCGTCAACTTCCCAAACTTCCAGTTGAAAGCAAGTATTGACAGTTTTCCTCGCCCTTTGAGGCATATTTGAGACGAGCTTGCACGAGGCGGAACGGCGCTTCGTCGCTCACGTGCTGCGTACGCAGGCCGGCTGGCCGCGCGGCGCGGCGGCGCACAGCGCGGTGCGAAAGGTGCGACGACGGGCTCCGTGTGCGCCTCCACGCGCCCCTCTACGCAGCAACTGCGCGTCGTTTATCACACGTGCGCGGGTGCAGCGGGACGGCAGCGATGA
Source organism: Tribonema minus (assembly GCA_017506865.1). NCBI lineage: Eukaryota > Xanthophyceae > Tribonematales > Tribonemataceae > Tribonema > Tribonema minus. The sequence continues at coordinate 28,556 of JAFCMP010000140.1, forward strand.
CGTGCGTCAGCCTCGCAGCGCAGGCGCGCAGCACAGAGCTCCACCGAGCGTCGAGCTCAAGCAGCCATTCCACGCAGCCGCAGCTACTAGCCCTACCCCTAGAACGTCACGCACAGGAGCAAACTTCTACTTGAAGTACGAGAGCGGCGGCGTCCGACGCTACCGCGCGCACGCATGCCATGGGGCGCGACACGGTGTGGCTCAGATGGCATGTACACAGATGGGCCGGGCGGCGCGGCACCGGCAGAGAGCGCCGTACGAAAGGTGCTCAACTCAACGCTCAGCGCGCGCCTGCGTCGACCGCGCATCGTCTGCATCGAGCACACGCACGCATGCAGCCGTCCTCGCCGGCGACATCATACGTGAAGTTCACAGACACGGCCTGAAGTCCGCTTGAAGTACACATACGGTACGCATCGGCGTTCACATGTGTATGGTCGCAAACAGCCATCCTTGCTGCCAAAGGTGCAACTGGAGTTCATGCACACAATCTGCAGTCCACTCACAGTACACGCACAGTACACTTTGAATTTCACCTGCTCATGACCGCGTCGAACAGCCGGTCTCGCCGGCGAAGTTGCAATTGGAGTGCGCACACACGATCTGAAGTCCACTCACAGTACACACAGAGTACACATCAGCGTGCGCCTGCTTATGGCCGTATCAAACAGCCGCGCTCGTGCCGAAGTCGTATCTTGAGTTCATGCACACGATCTGAAGTCCACTCAGAGTACAAGAACAGTACACCCAGTGGTTCACCTGCGCATGGCCGCGTCGAACAGGCGCACGCAGCCGTCCTCGCAGCCCACCGCCAGCATCGCGCCGCACGCCATGGCCGTGCCGCCCTGCCCCGCCGGCAGCTCCAGGTGGCGGTTCAGCCGCAGCCCCGCGTAGATGTCAAGGTGGTACAGGCCTGTCGGCATCTGCAGCAAAGTGTGTGCAGCATGTACAACATTGAGTGTGTGTCTGATGGCGGCACGCGGCCCCGGGAGGTGCATGCACGCGAAGTGGCGCTTGAACGATGCGCGCAAACGATGCGGGAAGCGTCAGCGCGGCGGCGTGAGGGTAGGGCGGTGGCGACTCTGTCTAAGCGCGCGCGCTGCGCGGCGACCATCGTGCGGAAAGCGCGGGCGACGGTGACCCCCGCGCAGGTGACCGGCGCGGCAGCAGCCGCTTCCGCCAGCGCAAATGCGTCCAGGGACAGGTGAGGCGTGCTTTTGCGTGCAGCATAAAGAGCTGGCTGGCTCAGACAGGTAAAAGATGATCCATGAATGTCAAATTCCCACTTGCAGGTTTCGGTGCCACCATGAGGCGTCTGCCGAGTTATGGCGCCCTGCGCTGCAGACCAGGCGCTCTCCTCGCACCGTCACACTGCTCCGTGCATCGGTCCGCAGCGCGCCGCCCCCGCAGCGCGCGCCCGCCGCCGCCGCCGCCGCCGCCGCCGCGCATGCGCGCCTGGCGACACTCGCACAGACTCTCCGTCCGCAGCGCCAAGGGTACATACCTACCCATGACTTCGAAGTACGTACCTGCGGTCCCCCCAGGCTGGAGACGGTGACGTGCGACGTGGAATCAACGCCGGGGCCCAGCGCGAGCGCGGGCTTGTTGAGCGCGCAGCTCGTGAGCGCGGCGATCGCGAGCTCCGCGCCGGCGACGCCGTTCACGCCGGGCAGCGCCGCCTGCGCGCGCGCGCGCGGCAGCAGCCGAGAGGAGGCGGCGCCGCAGCGATTGGAGCGACGAGTTCTGGCGCGTGGCTGCTGCGGTGCTTCAGGTGTATTGAGTATATGTTGCCGGTCGCGCGAGTGAGTGCACGCGTCGCAGGGTGTGTCCCGCTGCTGCTGCCGCTGGCGCTGCAGCGGCGGCAGCAGCAGCGCTCAGCTCAGCAGCTGACAGCGCCGTGTGCTGCGGATGTGGTGCAAGATCTGCTGGCAGCGTGCGTGTAGGGGACCATGACCCACCAGGGGCGGTTTGACACAAGCACCAGAAGAAGAAGTTCGCATGAACTGCTGTGGCAGCAACTCGCAAGTGAGAGGTTCAGATTCGTTCGCGAGGTGCACGACAGTGGGGGTGAAGGTCATGGAGCGCCTGCAAACCGACGATGTCAATTAAGGCGCTCATTGCAACTATGCGCTTGCGTGAGGGTCAAGAGGACTACTTCGAAGTATCATGCAGCTAAATGTCGGAATCTCTGAGTTTGCATGAGATGGTGTAGCCTTATGATTGCGCTTGACACCGGCTGCAGCATGCGGAGAGGAGCAGGGTCGGCAATCATGGCATTGGCATCAATGTGCACGCAATCCTACGCGCTACACGTATTGATGCTTTGTGCTGCTGGCGCTGGCAGCAGCGCCCCGGCCGCTGTGAGGCGTGACCTGTCTACAATGTTTCCACACTTGCAAGGGACGAACGGGTGCTCAGCACACAGATCGCACGACACCATCGGTGTGTGCCCAAACCCGCAACTCGTAGCCGCAACCGCTTTCACAGCATGACACATAGGTCATCGTGATTATGCATTTGGTGCACTTGCATTGAAGAGACGAGTTGACAACTTCAACTGCAACCTCACCTTCCCCTCTAGGCTTGCCCGCAGCAGGCCCCCCCGCGTGTGCATGCGCACAGCGCCCGCGCTCACTGAAATCACGCCGCCTCCAAAAACCTGCAGCGCTAACACAGCGGCGCTGCTGCCGCTCTCGCCCGATGCCGCCGCTGCCGCCGCCGCCGCCGCCGCCGCGCCCTTCCTGCCTTTGCCTCTCTTGCCTCCGCTCATGGCGGCAGCTGCAGCGGGCGTGGGGTTGACTGTGTCGTTGTCCTTGCCCCCTGGGTGCGCCAGGACGGAGGTGTAGCGGTGGAAATCCGGCTGCAGGTAGGACGACAGTCTGCCATCTGCGAAGCCTGCCCAGAGCAGCTCCTCCTGAGTGTCGAATGCCAGACAGGTGACTGGGTGGGTGTCCTCCTGGGCTCGCCTGGTCTCCCGCCAGGGCAGAATTGTTGGCGCTCCCATGTCCATCACCTGAGCACCATCCTGCTGATACATGAGCTCCTCGAGTCCCTCCTCACTTGGATCCAGCATATCCTCACCCTGATAGTCTATGCCTTGTGTGACTGCCTGCAGAAACGTGGGTGGCTTGAACTCTCCCGCATATGGATTCATGCTAAGGAGGCGAATCTGGTCTTGTGGATCCCGGTGGCTCACAAACAGGAACTTCAACCACGTCGATCTGAGAGGAAGTTTGGTTTTGAAGTTCGCGTCGAAGAAGCCAATCCGGAGCTTGGCGTCGCTTGCTCATCGTCCTTCCTGCATCGCTGATCAAGGAACAGCGGACCACATGAGGGTCGTGCCCGTGCCCGTGTTAAGTGACAACTATGCCTACCTCCTGATCAACGATCAGAAGGAGGCGTGTGCGGTGGATCCAGCAGACGCAGCGAAGGTGTTGGAAGCTGCGCAACAGGAGGGAGTTACAATCACAAAGGTAAGCGCGATGGTATCTCAGCACGACGCGTCTACTGCAATCAGAACTTTGGCAGCACAGCACTTTGTCGTTGGCCATGCCCTGCTCACAAGGCATTACAAGGTCTGCAACGCCAAAGATTTCACTGAAAACATAGAAGAGCTCCACAGTCGTATCTAATGCACGTCATGCACAGAGCAGCAGCTGATGCAGCTGCTGTGCCACTCCATTCTTCGACACCGCGTGCAAAACCAGCCAATGCTGATACTTCGAAGTATAATTTCCACTTTTACAGCATCTAGATATGCTCGCAGACACCAAGCCACCTCACACCTCCGCCTGGCTGCAGAATGTGTTTGTATATGCACTACTGGCTATTTCGCGCCCTGATCGGGTCAGTGTGGTGTCGAGTGATTTCACGCCCTGACCAAGATTTAGCGGAAACTACATTATCCATAGCATGGGTGACACATGGGAATGCGCTCGAGGCACGGCGGTCACGCGCCGCCTTCGTCCGTCCGTGCGCGCGCGCAGGTGCTGACCACCCACAAGCACAGCGACCACGCCGGAGGCAACGACCAGATGGCGCAGCTCGTGCCGGGCGTCGAGATCGTCGGCGGCGCGCTCGACAGCGTCGCCGCGTGCACGGCGCCCGTCAACCACGGCGACACCGTCGCGTTCACAGGCATGACCATAAAGTGCATACATACGCCGGGGCACACTGTCGGGCACATCTGCTACCACGTCACGGAGCGCGGCCAGGGGGTGCGTGCCGCCCGCCTCGACCTGAAAAGCCAGCTATGCATGAGTTCCGAGCATCAGCAGATGGCGAAAACGCACGCATCGGAACGGGCTCGTCGTAGCTAAGCACTGCGGTTGACGGTCAGAGGTGGTGTGGTCCTCTCAGTCTTGGCGGGAGGTCGCTGGTTGCGGGTGCTGGGTGGGGGAGGGGCGGGGACTCGCATGACCATGAGTACCTGGATGCAGAGCAATCGGTGCTCTGCGCAGATTTAGGGTTAGGGTTAGGGTTAGACTGCGTCTTCGCCGGTTGCGTCCTCATCACATGCTGAGCACTGCTTCTTCCCCCCCCCCCCCGCCCCCCGCGCGCTCTCTCTTTGCAGGACGACGGCTGCGTCTTCACGGGCGACGTCCTCATCATCATATGCTGAGCACTGCTTCTAAACGCCATCCCCCCCCCCCCCCCCCCCCTCCTCCCCCCCTTTTTGCAGGACGACGGCCGCGTCTTCACGGGCGACGTCCTCTTCATCATATGCTGAGCACTTCTTCTAAACGCCCCCCCCCCCCCCCCCCCGCTTTTTGCAGGACGACGGCTGCGTCTTCACGGGCGACGTCCTCTTCATCATATGCTGAGCACTGCTTTTAAACGCCCCCCCCCCCCCCCCCCCTTTTTGCAGGACGAAGGCTGCGTCTTCACGGGCGACGTCCTCTTCGTCGGCGGCGCCGGCAAGTTCTTCGAGGGCACCAGCGCCGACATGGAGCTGTCGCTGTACATGCGCCTCGCGTGCCTCCCCCCGCGCACGCGCGTCTGGTGCGGCCACGAGTACACGCTCTCCAACTACGAGTTCGCGCTCGCGGTCGACGCCGGCAACGCGGAGCTCGCCGCCGCTGCCGCGGAGGCGCAGCGGCAGCGGCGCGACGGCGCGCCCACGGTGCCGTCGACCATCGGCCGCGAGCTCGCGACGAACCCGTTCATGCGCGCGCACACGGCGGCGGTGCGCGCCGCCGTCGGCGCGGGCCGCGGCGACGGCGTCGCGGCGACGCTGCAGCGCGTGCGCGACGCCAAGGACCGCTTCTGACCGCTCAGTTGGCGGCGGCGGCAGCGGCGACGGAAGGGGCGCCCGAAGGGGCGTGCTGGCGCGTGTGCACGTTGCGGTGCGGGGGCGGCGCGGGGCGCGGGGGGGGGGGGAGGGCGTGACTGTGCATATGGGGGGGGGGGGGGGCGTATGGCAGGGCAGGGAGCCTGCGACTGTGTGGTGTTTGCTGAGCAGAAGCTGGCTGCACGGGATGGCATTAGCGAGCGCGTCGCGGGCACGCAGAACAGGAGCTGGCGAGCGCGCGAGCGACGAAGGCTTGGCGGCCGCGCCAGTGCTGAGCAATGCTGCATGGACCACGACGCTTGTGGCGAATTCATGGTCTCCGTAAGGGGTGATTTGACCTCATGACCATCGCTGTCGCTTCCACGCTAAGCGCAAGGTGCAGCCAAGCGCGGAAGTTCAGCATACATGTACTCACATGTAGAGGTGCGCAAGTTGGATGCTCGTGGCGGGGCACGGTTTAGCGACGTGTTTGCAAACGCGGGTTCACGCGCGGCAGGTGCTGCTGAGCGTGGTGCACATGCGTTTACGGGCGTGTGCTGGCATCCTGTGCAAGCGAAACTTGCAGCAGGACCTGCACATGCCGGCAGGTCACGGGGGGTCCTGCCCAAACATCACAGCACGGGGGGGGGAGGGGGGGGGGGGGGGGCACTAATTGATGAGCGTCTCTGGCACAAAGCCGTGAACATGCTTTCTTGGAGCTCCACTCTCGGGGCACAACAAGTTTAGGCTGTCATCTGCATGCTCAGTCGCCGATGCTCTTGCGCATTGGGCTCGTCCTCATAACATGCAGCTGTATGTGCGCATGCATACATGAGCCTGGCTTTAATTCAAAACACATATGTGTGCACCGCGAGGCAGGGTGCACTTTCCATTCTTGCAAGACAGCTGCGCAAACAGGCTGCATCTCCCTTGTGTCGTTTACAATACGCCTCATGGGTTGATTTTGCACCCATGTGCGTCGTGGCAAGTGCGCACGTGCTTATGTGCTGCGTCTCTGAGATGGCGCATATGCGCAACCTCCATATTGTGGGCATGTCAAAAGTCAATGTGCCTGTTGTCTATCGCACGTGCTTGTCTGCAATGCACTGATGTCGTTGTGGAGATCACTGTGGCAAATGATCACAGTGGCAAAAGGCGGTTGTGATGAGGTGCTCACATACCTTTGCAACTACAGATCGGAGTGTTGCGTTATGCCTGTGTGCCTGGATTCATCCATGCATCATCTCAAGCTGTGCCCGTGTCAAAACAAGGCATGACTAGAGTTCATGTTCAGTTGTTCTTCAAGTTTGAGGTGCATCTGTGCGCCCAAGTGAGGACCAACAACATGAAGAGTACAAACCTCGATGTTCAACGAGAATGCTTTGTCTTCAACACGTTGCAAAGGTTGAGCAGCAGTCGTGATTGAAAGGCAAAGATAACAACGCGTGGCTTCCATGTGCTGTTGCATAGAGGAGGCATTTCTTGAATCCAAGAGAGGTATACAGACACACCGGCGGTGGTGCGCAAGCCAAAGCAGACAATCATGCACATGAGGTGAAGAAAAGACCAAACCAGACACACATGAGTTGACAACAGAGGCATTTCTCAGATGCAAGGGTGGTGTATAGATACACCGGTCGGTGCACAAGCCAAAGCACACAAAAACATGCTAGCATCAGTTGACAAAAGAGGCTTTTCTTGCAACCAAGGGTGTGTGTAAATACACCGGTGCAGGTGCAAAAACACACACCATGAGTTTTGCCAACTGGTTTTCATGCCAGCGACAAAAGGGCACAGATTGGAGAGCGAAGGCGCATCGCAAACACCGAAGACACATGGCAGAACACACAAAGTAGAGAGGACCCTAGCGACATGTTCATCATGTGGACAAGAGCTTTATGCAACCGAACATGTGCATGCACCAAGCACGAACCAGCATGATTTCTTGCCTGTTTTAATTCGATCAACGACTGCATGCATGCATCACACGTCGCTGCTGGCTGCTGTGCACACGATAATGGTCTTGCTTGGTGACACCAATGTGCCATGCCTCTGCACCGCGGCAAGGTGAAGACCGAACGCAGAGGAAGCTACAGTTCCATCTACTATCATTACACAACTCTACACAGAGAGTTATTCTTCGCAAGCATGTGCGCAAAAGAGTGCTCTGCATCTGTGGTGCTACTTCAGCACATGTGTGTGTGCACAGCGCAGCTATGTAACTTCTCTCTTTGTAATGATGGTAAATGGAACCATAGCACTAAGTTAGGCCGCACTGGACACGATGGTGGCAGGCTGGGGGGCAGGGGGGCGTAACCCACAACCCCGCACATACACAACCTAAACTTTATGCCTTTCTGCAAACGAAAGTCGCTATCGGACATTTTCACCTGCCACCGCTAGTGCTGCTGCTACATTCTACTCTAAGCAGCACAGGCCCTGCTGCGATGCAGACACAAGCCTGCACCAAGAGGCCGAGCCCGAAGTGCCAGAGGGGACACTGACCTGACAGGACAGGGCCCCTCTCAACATCGCTGGCCGAATCGTGCCCAAATGCGGTTTAGTTAGTTCGCTGTACCCGACTAGCGCGCAAGCCCAAGGGCAAGTGCACCATACTGTTCAGTTGAAGTACAGCTACGAACGCCAGAGCGCAATGAACCAGGGGGCAGCACGCCAGGCTCGCGAATTCCGCACTTGAGACAGGAACGGAAGTTGTGGTGCCATGGCAAAGGGAAGGGGGAGCGAGCGCCTGCCCTCGCAACCGACTACTTCAAAATGAAGTACATCGGATGCCGCTGCCACAATGACCATACCGCCTGCAGCAAAGGGGCGGCAAGGTTGCAGATTACGGTGCTCACAGGATCTGCTACAGCACCTTAACCTGCCAGGTCCTTGCTAACTCGAGCTCCCGCCGAAGAGATGGTAGAGCATACGCAGTGTCGGTGGAGGACGCACGACGGCGCAGGAAGAGCGGTCTCTCGTAGAGCACACACATAACATGTGGCACATCACATGTGGCATGTGGCACATCACACGTGGCACATGCTGTGTGTACCCTACCGCAGTCGTAGATACATTCGCACTGCCAGAGCCGTTGTCAGTGAGTCGGTTTTAACACGCGGTATCTAAATTCACAGCTCACAGGTGCTGCTATCGTGCGAGAGGGGGAGTACGGCGCCTCGCAAGTGACAAGATGTATCTTGAGATACGCCCTTCACCAAGTGACAAGATACGCCCTTCACCCCAACTCGCGCACCGGACCAGTCTATAACAGGCTTTTAGAAGCCTCTGGTCTGCACTTCGTGTACCGCGCGTCGTGCTTGCCTCCTTGTCCAAACTGGGCCAAGAGCCCGCCCCTGCAAGCGGGCGCCCGGTGACCTCCAGTCAAGACCCTACGCTCGAGCTGTCGTGCCAGGATCGCGGCGTGATGCTTGTGCTTGCACTCAACCATGAGCTGAGCGCAAAAGCCTGCGACGCCGCGCCCACCATGTGATCCCACACGTACGCGGAAGGACACCGCGACGGGTAAGACACAAGATCCTGCTGTCGAGAGCTACAGCAAGCTCGCTGGTCTCGCCAATCCACCGAAGTGAGCGGCATGACCTCCTGGCACTCCTGCTCGAACACCACTGCATATGTAGCTCTCTCTTCAGCCACGGGTGCTGCACACACCCGCAACAGCACTCACCTTAAGAAGGGCGAGTTGCTGGAAGTATGCTTGGGGCAGTGCTGTTCTTGTCAACGACGGTAGCGCGGTGCGCTTGACGAGGGTGACGAAGCTGATGCAGGCGCCGTCTGACAGCAGCCGCAATCCTGATCCTCAAGGCCGCAGAGCTGGTGTTGCTTGGTGTGAAAATGTGCCCTCTCCGCTTGGTGGTGCTGTTCTTGACGACGACGGAGTAGCTGCGGGCGGGACGAAGGCGATGATAGCTGAAGAAGGCGTCCTCTGGCGCAGCCGCAGTCCTGATGAGGCCCAACTTGCTGCGCTGTGTGTGTGTGTGTGTCAGCGCTGTGTGTGTGTGTCGCGCGTGTGAGTGATTGATTCATTGCAATCTCGCGTGAAACAGTGCTCAGGTGTTCCGAGTTTTGGTGAGTGACTCTACTACTCGCTCCTTGGGACTTCTGCCAATACTGGCATACCATGTGTGTGGTCGGCAAGATAACCTTGCCAATGCTGTTCATTTACGCCGTATGATGAGAATGATGGTTTTTCTACCTACATCAGAGCAGTGAAGGAAATCAGGTGCTCAGTTTTTTTTAAAACACCTGAGTGAGTACAAAATCTTCCTATACCTAGTACTTCTCGTTGAGGGCACGCAAAAGCCCAGACTTTGTGTCTCAGTGCGCATTAACGATCACTGCCGTTTAAAAACGACATTGCCAAGTGGCAACTTCCCCCATACTCTGTCCTCATCCATCTGCCCCCCTGCCTGGCACTTCGCCATGAGTTTCACAACACGCAGAGATCATGCCACGTGAAGCACTGCCTATGTGTAGAGCTGAGCGCATGCGCGTTAGTGCAATACCTATATGTAAAGCTAGATGACGGGCAGCCTCACCGGCTGCTCCAAGCACCAACCTCCTGCTTGCATACTCCACTGCCACAGCCTCCAGCAGTTTCCACCCCTGCGCCGCAATGCTGCCAAATGACCCGATTTCCAAAGCGGCGACTTTGTACTTTTTATTAATTCTCGCTCAGGGCGCGAAAAAGCCCAGATGATTGGCATCTAGCTGTAAGGAATCTACATGTCGTATGACAGTCTGAAAGTGTCGCAACGACAACCACTCAAACGCCGCCGCCGCCAAATGGCATCTCGGGGTCCTCCCCTACGTCCTCCTCCATGTGCCCCCCCCCCCTGGATTCTGCCATGTGTGTCATGACACGGCCAGAGTACGCCATGTGGAGCGCTGCCGACAGTGCCGAGCGTAAGCGCGCCAGGGCGATGCCCTTGAGAGCTTTAGGGCGCGCTCCTCCGGGCACTGACATCCTGCTGGCATACTCCGTCGCCACAGCCTCCAGCAGCTTCCGCCCCTGCTCCCCGATGCTGCCAAATGACCCTATTGCCAATGTGGCAAGTTTGTAGCAATTCTGATCATAATGACCAGAAAAGTGCGACTTTGTACATAGCAATTGTGATTCATAGTGACCAAAATAGTAGGTCTGTTTGGCGGCCTCTTGGTCGCGGCAGCATCGCTCAGGGTCTGCTGCGACGTGTTCCTCCGCAGTGTGCAGCAGCTGCTGATGCCAGCAGCCGCACCATTATCAGCAACATGCATGGATTTTGGTGGCGGTGCGCTTGGAGAAGTTTTGCCAGCCGAACACAGTGCAGTGCACACAATGGCGCGTCGCCTGTTGCAGAGATTCAGACTACGAGCACGTGCGTACATATAGTATGCGTGTCAGTCGAGGTGTTGAAGTTCATGTGTAATACATCTGCCATTGACGGCATGCAAGAAATGAATGGTGGCGCCAATAAGCAAACGCGAGTTGACGATGCGACAGTGTTGTGGTGAGTAAGCAGTGGCAAAACGGAGAAGCACAGTACAGGTTGCGTGACGCGAAAGCGACGGTGACGGTGAACATTGCAGTCTGTATACCACCGGCTGCGCAGGCATCACAGGTTGCGCACTTCGCCCAATGCGCACCCACTGATCTACAGGGCTCAAGCAGCAGATCGACTTGCACAACAGGGCAGGGTGGCGGCCTGATGGTGAGGTCCACTGGCCTCAACAGAGGATGCCTGCGGCACGCCTGCATGCCCAGTTTTGATGGAGTAGCCATCGGAGCACGCGGCAAGGTTCATAACCGTGGTGCGCATGCTGAACATGACTACAGAGAGTATAGCTCACACTGGCAGTCATGCAGCATGCGCCGCATCGGCCACTTCTCTCCTCGATGCTGCCGCGCCGCGAGTGTTGCAGCAACGTGCCTGCGCGTGCACACGACTCCAGCAGCAGCAGCAGCAGCAGCAGCAGCAGCAGCAGCTGGAGTGGCAGCGCTCATCTCACCGGCTGGCCCTGATGGCGCAGAGAGGGGCTGCTCGCGCGGCTACGCGGCAACCAGCGCCCTTCGCAGCTGCTCACGTGAGCGCGTCTCGTCGTGTGCACGCCTCAGCAGCCCCCGTCGCGCCCCCGCCGCGTCGGCCATACGGCCAGCAGCACAGCAGACCAAAGCTCTCTCTCTCTCTCTCGCGCATGCGCGCGCTCGCTTTTCGTGGCGAGACGCTGCTGCAGGCGACACAGCGCTCTGAGCCACAGCGCTCAGTGCGCCAGTGCTCAGGACGCCTTGTCGCCGCCGTCCTTCAGCCGCTTGGCGTCGTCGCCCCTGTTCCGCGACACCAGGTACTTGCTGACCGCACCCGGTATCGCGGTGCCCAGGCCGTAGCAGAAGAGGCCGCCGAAGATGACCATGACGACGCGCCGCGACGCCGTGGCAGTGCTCCGCCGCAGAAAGTTTGGCCCCCACGCGGCCTGCTCCTTGGTCTTCTGCCACATGGCCTGCGGCGGAGGCAACCGAGGGGGGGCGCGGGCGTGAGCGCGGAGCAGAGAGAGTGCTTGGACGTTTGTGAAAACGCGTAGTGTAAGGCGCGTTCTGGGTGCAGCATTGCTCAGGTGCAGGCCAACGCGATGATGCCGTGCGCCACGTATTTGAAAAAGCTCCCAATGCCTTTGCATTGTCCGTGCGCACATACATGCACAGTCATGCCGTGCGTAGAGTACTGGCTGACGTCTCTGAAGGTCCTGCTACGGGTGGAATTCAGATGCCTTTGACAGTTATGACCATGTTGAGCATGTCTCTGCAATGTCTTGCACTACGAAGCTGATCAACCTATACTAGAACGTCATCCACCTATAGGACCGTGCTCTCCTTGCCAGAAGCTCAGTGGAACTCATCACAGACTGAATTAGATGGTACCATGGAAGTGGATGTCTTGGGGTGATTTCATTCGACCCATGTGATACACGACAAGACGTGTCTACTTTCACGCTTCGTTGTCCCTTGCGCAACCCTGTCAAGCCACAGTATGCAACACAGCCACTTGCACCACTAGATTGTGCAGACTACACGAGCTTTGGACAAGCCATGCACGGCAATGAGATCAATGTGTTGCGCTTTGGCGCGCTAACCTGAGGCACTCCCAAGGCTCTGTCCTTCGCTGCCCCCAGCGAAGCAACGCTCCTGGCCTTAGCAGCTTCGAAGGCTTCAGTACTTGACTTCGACCACGCGTCTTTGCTTGCTGTAGCTCTGGCCCTAGCGGCCTCAACTGCTTTTGCAGAGGCCGATCTGAGCCTGTCAAAAGGGCCTGGCGATGGCTTGCCTGGAACATTGCTCAATCCCTGTTGCTTCTGCTGGTTGCCACCATCGCTTTTGCCTGCGCTATCACTCGAACCGCCAGCGGGCAATCTGGACTTGAGGCTGGACCAACTGGACTCTAGCCGATCCTTCAGGTCTGAAGACGAAGGCAGCCATTTCGACATTGATCAAACGCACGCTGGTTCTCGATGTAAGGCGAGAATCGGGCCGCCGCACTGGAAAGATGCCCAGAGGAGCTGCCAGGTAACAGCAGGTCTACTGGTCGTCACGTGTTCACGATCGTGGCAGGCACCAACTTCACTTCAACTTCACCTCCCGGGCTCGTTGGTGCTGCTAAGAGAGCTAATACTTGAGGGCTGGAGCTGGCACTGGAGGAGCTGAGGAGCTGAATATTTGCGTGAGAGGGGCAAACGGGGGGAGTCCTGCCTCTGTTGGTGCTGTGGTGCATCGCCGGAGGATCGCAATACAAGCAGACAACGCGAGCTCGCTCAGCTTTAGGTGACGGGATACTCGAAAGGTATGCATGTCTGCGCCAAGCTTGCGTTTCTGGCTACTGACTACAAATGTAGTCTGCTGTATATCTTGAGGCTTGCAGACTTCGTGTACTGGCTGGGTCAGCATTTGGCGGCTTTCGTCGTGCAGTGCTCTGGAGGTGTTGCGATGTCGAGCGCAGCTGCACATCTTGTTTCTGAGCAATTCTCCTATGCTGCTGTTCCACCATATGTAGTCAAGTCTCAATGCTTTTGTATATGCTGTGTAGGCACTGTGGGTGATGCAGCCTGCTTCTCCCACAGCTGAGGATTCGCTGTCTGTGGGGGTGCTTGACAGGTTGTTTGTAATGCGCGACAGATGCGTCTTTGTTCTAATGCAAGGAGCCCCAATAAATTTATGCAGGCGTCTGCATGCCATGCGCTTCTTTCCGCAGAGTGAGTGACACTAGTGTAAACTATGGTTTGATTGCAAGCGCTGCTTTCAATGTAGCCAAATCACTTCCGTCACCACTGCTCAACAGTAGTTCACACTGATTGCATCTCATAGGCTGCATTAGCCGGTATAATGTTGCACGTGATGAGTGCGCATGCGCCACACATCGAAAACATGTTGCGCTCAGTGTCTCATTTCATGGATATCAACGCCTCTGCTGGTACTACGGCTATTGCTGTCTAATACCATGCGCTTCGCGCACCTGCAGGAAGCTTTGACGCACCTGACAGCCTGTCAAGACAGCTCCTACTCAAAACTGCCGCGCGTTGTCCCTGGCAAATTCCACTTTTGCAAGGAGACGGTTCATTCACTGGTCCTGCAATGCTCAACTCCTTTGACGCGTGACGGTGCCTCTGGTGGCTCAACCAGCGAAACCGCTGGTTACGCAGTGCTCGCTGCTACCGATGACTCAAAACCGATCTCAGCTCCCCACGCGCTGCGCCGCCGCCGCTGCCGCCCGCGCAGCCGCCGCCGCCGCCGCCGCCGCCGCGCACCCGCAGGATGGAGGGCGGCAAGCCCCCGCGCTGCACGCTGTACGTCGGCGGCCTCGAGGAGAACGTGAACGAGGAGCTCCTGCACGCGGCGTTCATCCCCTTCGGCGACCTCGTGGAGGTGCAGATACCGCGCGAGTGGAAGTCGGGGACGAACCGCGGCTTCGGCTTCGTGGAGTACGAGGCGGAGGAGGACGCGAGCGCGGCGATGGAGAACATGGACGGCGCGGAGCTCGCGGGGCGCGTGCTGCGCGTGAACCGCGCCAAGCCGCTCAAGCACAAGCTCGGCGCGGCGCGCGCGGTCTGGAGCGCGGACGAGTGGTTCAAGAACATGGCGGAGGGCGACGAGACGATCAACATGACGGCGGACGACATGCCGCAGCCGGACGCGCTGGAGCCAGTCGCCGCCAGCGAACAGTGACACAGTGAATGCACACATGTATACTATGTACGTGTTTGCAGTCCATACGCTCGTGTTCTGTGGTCTGTAGTGATGTTCATGCGTACCGTGCGGGTTTCATTGTGTTGAGGCACAGCGTACGCGTTCTGTAAGCAGGCGTTGATTAGGATGACCCCTGATGCAGTTGCTCTGTTGGGTCCACCATGCTGTGCGATCCGCGCAGACACCCTCCCATTCATTTTGTGGGTGGGTACGAAAACCGTTCAACCTCAACTTCAACACAAACCTCAACTTCAACTGTGATTCTGCGTTGTGTTGTGTGGAGTGGCCTTATATTGTACGGGCATTGCTGTGCCTGAAGATGGGAGGCTGGGAAGCAGCCGATGGGTGTTGTTGCTGCAGAGCCACACAAGCTACCGGCGGCAGCAGCAGTAGAAGACGCACATCCAGGTCATTGACTGCAATAACTTTGACAGTGCTACTTGTGCATCAAGCTACGACCGCCAACGGGTTCCAATGTCATGCGGTCGTGCGAAGTAGTCTCAGCACTCGTTCAAGCAAGACCTTGCAGCCGTGGCTTTCAGTTCGCTGGCCAGCGACCGCTGCTAGCATCCAACTGCTTGCCACAACCGAAAGCGTGGGCCTTGACAGCCTGCCGCGAAAGGAACTGCAGGCCAGGTGCAAGGCACTGGGGCTTAAGGCTGTCGGCACCAACGAGGACCTTAGAGGCCGACTGCAAGAGGCGACAGCTGAAGCATCAGGAGCTGCAGATCCCGTCAGCTGCAATGGAGATGCCGCGGTAGATGAGGAGCCTGCGGCTCACCTTGAGGCGCCTCCCCCAGCACCACCAGCAGCACCTTTGCCGCCATCAGCAGTGACAGCGCCGGCATCATCAGCGGCGGCAGAAGAGGGGGTGTCTACCGATGCTGCTGCTGCTAACGAGCCGATACTGGTGCCTGCAGCCATGCGAGCCCAGTATCCCGCCCTCACGGACGTGCAGTGGACACAGGTTAGTAGGAGTAGCTCGCCTCTTGCCGATTTCAGCACAAGCCGCGCACTCGCACTGTCCCCTGTCCTCGCGATCTGTGTCACCGCTGCGGCTCGCGGACCGCTGCGCCGAACGTACAGTTCCTGACTCAAAAACCTCCCGCCCCGGCGCCGCGCCGCGCCTGCGCGAAGGTGGAACAGCTCGCGGCGCTGCTGCGGCGGTGGAACGCGCGCATCAACCTCGTCTCGCGCAAGGACGTGGACAACCTGCTCAGCAGGCACGTGGCGCCGGCGCTCGCGGTGGCGCGGCTGCTGGCGCTGCGCGACGGCGCGCGCGTGCTGGACGTGGGGACGGGGGGGGGGCTGCCGGGCCTGCCGCTGGCGATCTGCTTCCCGCGCGCGTCGTTCCTGCTGGTGAGCGGCGGCCGCGGTGTGCGTGAGTACGCTCAATATTCACGCTTAGCATTCAGCTCTTACGGTCGAGCCGCGGCGCATGAGTATACGTATGTAGCGTCAGCCTCTGCAGTTGATGCTGCGTTGACTGTGCGGGAGGAGGCATGCGCTGGAATGTAGTGCGAGGTCTGAGGCCACCCTCCGGCGCTTGAATACACATATGTAGCGCCAGCCTTCGTGGTTGGTGCTGCGTCGAGTGTGTGAAAGGAGGCTCGCTCCAGACTGTAGAGCGAGCTCTGAGGCCGCCCTCCGCCTTCCGCTCGTGTTTCGTCCGCAAGAGAGATCTTGGTGAATATGTTGCCATTTCTAACGGCATTGACAGTGTGCTTCACGTGTGTCTGACCGACGCACTGCACACGTGCCACTCGGCATGCGAGCTGCAGATGCTGGGCCGCCGCGTACCGAACTGCATTTGCTGCATGCGCACACTGACACCGGCTGTCTCGCACACACCGCCCGCTGGTGTGCCTCCATCGCTGATCAAGGGTGGGGTAGGTTGCTGTCAACTGGGCGACTGTGTGCCTACGTTGATGCTGTCGGCCCGCAACAGCAACTGCCTGAACATGTTCTTCAGTGTCTACTTAGTGTGACTTCGACTCCATCGCGCATCATTCCTTTGTCAGCATGATAAAATCCGGCACACGTGCTCTTAGAAGTTGCCACTTGCACGTGTCCTTGCACCCAAAGGCGCTGCTCAGCGCGCGCGCCCGGCGCTGAGCCGGGCTGAGCCTGCCACGCCCGATTAGGATCACTGACCAGCACCACCTTCGCATCAGTGCTCATCTCAATGCAAGCGCTGATGCCGGCGCGCGCCGCTCGCCGGCGCAGCGCAAGACCCCTGCGCCACCGGTGAATCAAGCTCGAAAAAGTAGTGTTCGTAGTAAGCCAGGTTTGGGCTGGCTGTGACACAGTCTGTTCAGGCAGCACTACGGCGCGCCTCCGTGTCTTCCACCGTGCAATCTGCGAGCCTGGTTGACATTTGACGATGCTACGGTTGCTGCTGCAGGTGGACGCTCGCGGCAAGAAGATACTGGCCGTGCAGGAGATGATCAAGAGCCTGGGGCTGAAGAATGTGCGTGCGGAGCACTGCCGCGCTGAAGAGGTGACTCTCCTATTCCAATGCTCCAAAATCAGCATCAGTCTTGATCACACAATTCTGCTGCCAATTGCCCAAGGTAATTGCACTCACTGAAACTGTTGCCGACAGTACGTGCCAAACAAGCAGGTATCTTGCTTGCTGTTCAAAGAGCACGTCATGGCAGCCGGAACCAAGGCGCCGGTTGTCCTTGTCGCCAGGTATCACACCTGCAGCATCACAGCTGCATGCCCCGGTCGCGCGCGCACCGCCAGTCAGTGGCGACGCAGCGCGATCAGCGTCACTGCTTTCGCAACACCTGCGCCGTGATCTCGATGACATCAGCAGACGCAACGGCCTCCAGCGTAGTACATGAACATGTACATGAGCGCATCAGCACGGCGCCAGCGCCACCGGTACCGCGCGGATCGACTCGAGCTCCAGACGGCTTGCCGGCTGCCAGTCTCACATGATGAGTCACATTGCCCGTAATGAGTCACATTGCCCGCATAGCACACGCGCTCCACCTCTCCGCGGCGCGCGCCGAGAACATTTCTCGACGCGAGGCACTCTCCTCACGCGCGGCCGCCGCGCCGCCGCGCGTCTCGCCCCCCGCGCCTGCATCCCGCCGCGCAGCGCAGCAGACCCCCTAGACTACCTACCGCCTCACGCCGCGCGCCGCACACGCGTGCCCTCCGCTCGCGCAGGTGACCGGCACGTTCGACTACGTCGTCGGACGCGCCGTCACCACGCTGCCGGAGTTCGTGGGCTGGGTAGAGGACAAGCTGCGGGGCAATGAGCCTGCTGCTGAGTCGGCAGGGGCGCTCGCCAGGGGGGTGCTCTACATGCGCGGGGAGCCGCAGGAGGGGGAGCTCGCGGCGCTGGGCGCGGAGCCGGCGGTGCTGGAGCTGGAGGAGCTGTGCGCGGACGGCGGCGGTGGCGACGAGCGCGGCTACCAGGTATGAGCGCTGCTGCGGGCGGCGTGGCATGGGCCTGAAGTTTTGCGTGCTGTGCGCGAGCCTTCAGCCACCTCCCTTTCGTTGCTGCCGGCAAAGCGCGCGCCGCGTTATCATGCGTAGTTTGCGCTTTGAAGTTATCAGGCGTAGTTTGCGCTTTGAAGTAGAAGTATAAATTCTTCGTCCGTGCTGATGGCACCGGCGCGTGCTATCACGGTCCGGGAGTGCGTTGCATGACTAGCCGAGAACGCGAGGCCAGGCGTGGTCGCGGCTGTTCCGCAGCGCACCGTGCGTGCTGCGACGCGGCGTTCATCCTCCGCATGGCGCCGCGTACTCGGAGACGTGTCAGTGAACGTGCCATCACTGTTGTCATTTGCTGTGCATGCAAGTCCAGATGCGCTGATGCCCTGGGTAATGCAACTTCATGAAGCACTTGATAAAGGGGATGTGGGCATACATTTGTAAAAAGTTATCGTCAATGAGCATTGAGACTCCTTGTCAAGGGTACATGTAGACTCTGGTACTGTAGCAAGCTTGTCGTTGATTATCTGGGCGTTTTCGCGCCCTTGCGGAGAATTTAAGTACCTTAGCCTGTGGCTTCCAGTACCACGTTTGGGACTCTTCAGTTCCTGCCAGTGCAACAGCAGTCCCGCGGGGGCAGGCAGGTTATGCCAAATATCACTGGGCATGCTGGAGCTACAATGGCTGGAACATTGATTGGATCATGACATCATGCATACATCAAATGTGTTGCCGGCCACCGTGTCCATTACGCCACAGTTTTCTCACACAGTCACCCCTTCTGGGTACCCCCTACGTAGCTGCGTACCCAGCACCTACATCCCCCACATCACACATGCTTCGGGGTACGGCCATATCATGGTGACAGCACCAGCTCTCGTCCGATCGCTGAAGTTAAGCACCCTTGAGCGGAGCTAGTACTACGGTGGGGGACCACGTGGGAAGCCTCCGTGCTGTACTCTTTTTGCTTTGATTGGGGGATATAGAACATTGCATGGTGACACACAAGTCTCAGACGATGGTAAAATGCATTCTGGTAAACCTTTCAAAGTAGCTTCTCTTTGTCCCTCAACACCATGCTGCTGGTTGAAGCCCAGTCTTCAATGGCAGTGTCAGCTCAGCTGACCAATGGCACAGCAGGCAAAGTGCATGCTTTGGTGGCCGCAGAGCTGCAAAAGCCGCAGAGCTGCAGCATATGCAGCCAGTTGTCGGACACCAGGTACAGTTGTTTGCACTTCGCGCTGTGCATGCTCGCGCTTGCAGCGTCACTGCCACCCCTGCTTGGCAGCACGCTGTAGGCGCATTGTCTGTCCTTCTGTGGCATGATGCTTCGGTCAGCGGTGCATGCTACTTGATCCTGTGTGCGCTCCAGCCTCTCGAATTCGAAACAGCGAGGGTCAGCGGCCGCCGTTTCACCGCTCCTGCCGCCTGTCTGTCGCAAAAACGCGCGCGCTGCGCAGCGCGTCATGCACTTCACCACGGAGGCGCTGCGCGCGCGGCCGCACGACGCGGAGCCCTTCGCGCCCCGCGGCGCGCAGTCCGCCGGCGGCAGCCGCGGCAGCAGCCCGAGGCGCAGAGACGGCAGCGGCGGCGGCGGCCGCGGCGCGAGCAGCGGCGATCGGAGGGGCCCCCACGGCAGCAGCAGCAGCAGCAGAGGCGGCGGGGAGCGCGGGCAGCGGTACAGCCGCGAGCGCACCGAGGGCCGCCGCAGTGATGGCAGCGCTGCTGCCGACAGCAGGGGGTCCGCTCGCAGTGGCGGCGGCTACCGCGGCGGCAGCGGCGGCGGTGCTGCGCGCAGCGGAAGCGCCGTGCGCAGCGGGCAGAGATACGACGGCGAGCGTGGCGAGGGCCGTCGTACCGATGAAAGCAGGGGAGATGACAGCAGGGGCCCCGCTCGCAGCGGCGGCGGGGGCTACCGCGGCGGCAGCGGCAGCGCCGCGCGCAGCGGAAGCTCTTCTCGCAGCAGCAGTGGTTACGGCGGCAGCGCAGCGGGGCGCAGCGGCAGCGGGTATCAGGGGCGCGGCGGCGGTGGCGGCGGTCAGTACGAGGGAGGACGCAGTGGCGGAGCCAGCACCGATGGTCGGCGGGGCGGCAGCGGCGGCAGCGGCAGTGGCAGCAGAAATGCGGGTCGGAGCAGGGGCAGCAGCAGCAGCAGCAACGGCGCTCGGCCGGGGGGGGGGAGGAAAGACGGGAAGCCGCAGCAGCCACGGAGGCAGCCGTCAGTTGTGTTGTTGGGCAGCATGACCGAGAAATGAAGTGCTTGCAGGTCGTTGAATGTCTTCTTCGGTTTTGTTTTTAGCAATGATTTGTTTTGGCTTTCTCTTGATGCAGTGCTGCCTGGTACACAGACAGCTCTGCCGGGTGCGCGCCCCTGGCTGTCTCTGCTCAATTGCATTGCGAAAGTTCAGCGCCGAGGAAGGACATGCCATGACAGAGGCGGCGTACAGAATCAGGAGGGATGTCGAGCTGCAAGTGGACAAGTCATTGACCCAAGTTTACTCGTCACTTGTGCGGAGCTTGCGGTCATAGGTTTCGCATGCATGTCTCAACAGGAAACCGCCATGAGCGGCACGCTTTTCAGCTGCTGGAGTTTGCGCGCACATTCAAAACATTACAACCTGATGCTTCGCGCATTGGTTTCAGCTTTGGCTGTGCATAGCAATCCTTTGTGGATCCCATGTTGAGCACTGATTGCGCGTGTTGGTATTCTTTTGTTGCAGACGTGAGTGCAGACGTGACTACGCATGCAACACGTGGCTCGGCTCGCACCACGCACGCGCACTGCCCCTGAGGAGGAAGGGATTCCAAGCTTTATCCGAAATAGCGCGATTATCGGGAGTGTAACTGAAAACTTATGCTGTGTGTTTCTGATGATGCATACTCGCGACACCTCGCCAGTAGCAACATCCGAGTTTCGATCCGCAATGCCGCCATCACCTTCTTTCAGCCCACGCGGCTTTCGCACGCCATCGTGCCTCCTCATTTTCCTTCTGCTGACGCTGGGCTCCCTCGGTGCCCATGCTTTCCGTCTGGGCTGTCGCAGGGCGCCTGAGGCGACTGCTGCGCCTGCCCCAGTACCTGCTGCTCAGGTGCCGACAGTGACGAAATACTGCACAGGGTTCTACTGGAGCGTCTGTCGCCCTGTCACCGAAGCGAGGTGAGCAAAGAAGGGCCGCGTTGTGGGGTGTTCACATTGCGCATGCACACAAACAGCGAGACAGTGGCCACTCACAAATGGCCTGGCAGCTGCTTGGAAGTCTCCAGATGAGCTTGTCGAGGGCTGTACGGACCGATGCAGCCTAGTCTGCTCATTTGCGTGCGTTATCGTGGCACACCGCTTTGGCGCAAGTTGGTTGGCAACAGCAATACTTTGAAGTATGATCAAGCACCCCACATGGAGCTACTCACTCACCCTGGTCAGCGTGTTCGGCTTTGTTGCTTCTGCTGCAGCGCCACTGCGCCCAATGCTGCCAAAGCCACTTCGGCAGTGCGCATCGCCGCGCGTGGCACCGCTCCCTTCACTCCTGCCTCCGCCTCCACTACCACCACCACTACCGCTTCTGCCACCGCTTCCGCCGATGCTTCGGCCAGCGGTTCCGCCAGCACTTCTGCCATCGGTGCCGCTGCCGCCAATGACAAGCCCTGCAAGCTCAAGCGCATGATTCGAGCCCACGCTTGGTTCATCTTCGCCATGTGCCTGTCAGCACTGGCCGCGCTCCTGCTGTTCATAGCAAAGGATGAGCTGGCAGAGAACCAGAGAAACCGCCCCGTACAGGTAGGTTGAGCATCAAAGCCAGAGTTAAACGACCATGTGCACGCGGTCACTGGGTGCATGCATGAATTCGTGCACTCGCAAGCCCCATTGCAGGTCGCTCTCTTGAAGAGAATAATGCAATGTGCTGATGCAGCGACGTCATTGCTCATCATGCTGCTGCAAGCGTGCACAGCCCTTGTGCTTACGCCCTGTCGTTTCCTCAACTGCCAGGCCAATGTCAACGCTCCACAAGTGAAGCGCGCCACCTGGCACCGGCTGAGACAGCTGCCACGCGCAGCTTGCGCACGCATCCGAAGCACTTCCGCCAATCTGGCGCACCGTTTCAGAGCTGCCGAGCACTGTGACGAAGGAGAGCCCGCAAAAGGGCCAACAGAGCTTGAGCTAGCAGACTACATCGAGGTGCGTTGTGCGTTTCCATGTCGTGTTGTCATGTACTTGTATCTTGTGAAGCTTTGTTGCCAAGCTGATGGCAGTGCTCGCTGCATGCACGAAACCGCCGCTTCTGCAAGGGTCTTGCAGGCGCGCTTCATTTCTGCACGAGCAGTGCAGACTCCTGCGCTCACATGACACTGGGAGTAGACCCACGTGAGGTGCCACTGTCACCAGGCTCCTTGTAGACACCGCCGCCCCTGCTTGGTTGCAGCGTTGTGTCCTACCCTCTGCGACTGAATCTTGTGCCTGACAGCGCACACCAGATGCACTTCCACTAGAGTTGCAACACGGCCCATGCCGCTGCTGCGTTACGCATGCCCGCCGCCGCAGCAGCACGCTCCCGGCTCTTCTGAACCCCAGATCGTGCCGGAGCTCAACGCTGACGTCACTGAACTTGCTCTGACTCTTCTAGACGTACCAACTGTGCCCGCCCCCCGAACTGACGCCCCCCCCTCCTCCTCACGCACGCCCTCTCACGCCGCGACGCGCGCGCTCAGATGCGCGTCGGCACGCCCGGCAGGAAAGCCGCGGCGGCGCTCCTCGCGCGCGCAGACGCCCACTGCCGCGGCGTCGAGCGCGCGCTGTGGCAGCGCGCGCACGCCGCGGAGCTCGCCAAGCGCCGCGCCAGCTTCGGCTACGTCATCTGGCGCGCGCTGATGCACAGCAACTGCTGCGACGCCGCGACCGAGGCGCTGGAGCGCGGCGCGCCGCGGTGGCCGCTGGTGGAGTACAGCCGCGCCGTGCGCAGGTGAGCGGCGGCGTTGCACTGTCACTGAAGTTGATGTTGAAGTAGAGTGTACTCTGTCAAGGTTATTGAAGTTTGTTGCGTGTGGTGAAGTGCGCCGCGGCGGCCGCTGGTGGCCTACGGTACAGCCGCGCCGTGCGCAGGTGAGGCGGCGGCAAATACCTTGGTTTAAGTTTCATGTTGAAGCTCGTATAAACATCGTGATGAAGGTAGTGAAGTGTGTTGCGTGGTGAAGTGTGATGCGGTGGCCGCAGGTGGCCTACACCCGCGCCGTGCGCAGGTGAGCGGCGGCGCACGTTACTGTGGTGGAAGTTCGTGTTGCATGAAGTGCGCTGTTGAGGTTAGTGAAGCACACAGTGAAGTGCGCCGCGGTGGCCGCTGGTGCCTACGGCCGCGCCGTGCGCAGGTGAGGCGGTGACGTTGCACTGTAGTTAGAGGTAAACTTGCATTACTCTTTGGAAGTTATGACGCGTTGCGGTGCCTACACCCGCGCCGTGCGCAGGTACGGCGACGGCATTGCACTTTAATTGCAGTTGATGTTGCAGTAGAACGACGTGGTATATTAAAAAGTTAGTGAAGCGCGTGGTGTGGTAAAGTGCATCGCGATAGCCGCTGGTGACCCACCGCCGCATTGTGCACAAATGACAAGATCGCGGCGTTGTTTGCGCTGACATTGATGTGGATGGGCGTGTTGTGTTCAAGTGTGCGTAGTAGGTCGCGCTTAGGATGCTGCTGCGGGGATGCATTCTCGCTGGCATGAAGCTGAAATTACATTCAACTTGACTGCACAGCTGGTACTGTAGGACGTTGTCATATGACTGATGACAACTTGGCTTCAGAAGGGTCCATCAAGCTCCTATTCCCCCACGGCTGCGTAATCTCTCTGCACATTGCACAGAAAGATAACGGTCTGCAATTGCAGATTCCTGCACCGCCAATACATGAAGCGACTCACTTGGCCTGCAGCTGTCTCTGTACACGCCCGCACTGCACGGGCCAACCTAACCCTGACACTAACCCTAACCCTAACGCTAGGCCAGAGGTGTGACCACTCCTACATATCGGCTACAGAGGCAACAAAGCTCTTGCGTCAACTACCTTCCATTGCTGCTGCTGCTGCTGCCCCTGGTGATGCTCAGGAACGCCGCCGCGGCGCTGCGCGCTGCGTGGCTCGGCGCGCTCTCCGAGACCACTGCCGTCTACGCGACCACGTCCGTGCCCATCGGCGCCGCCGCCGCGGAGGCCCTCGGCGTATTCAACGCCAAGGTAGACGAGATCGTAGCGCTGCTGTGCAAACGTGACCGCGACGACGACGACAGCGCATACGCCGCCGCCGCCGCCGCGCTCTGGGACGCGGCGCGCCGCGCCGACGGCGGCGCGCGCGCGGACGTCTGCTCTGCATACGCGCAGCGCGGCGCGCGGCCGCTGCGCAGCGGGCGCCACATCCGCGCGGCGGCGCTCGCGCACCCGCGCGCCGCCGCCGCCGCCGCAATCGACCCCGCGTACTGTTACGACGACGCCGGCGTCGGCGCGGCGCGCGCGCGCGACGCGCGCATGGCGTGGATAGACGCGCTCGCCGCCGCCGCCGTGCCGGCCGTCGTGGCGGCGGATGCCGCGCAGATCGCCGCCGCGGTGGCCTCGGTGGACGGCAACGTGGGCATCCGCTGCGACTTCGGCAGCGGCGGCGGCGGCAGCGCACGCGCGGGCAATGATGGCGGCGGTGGCGGCGGCGGCGGCGACGACGGCGACGGCGGCGAAGACGGTGGCGACGACTTCTACTGCCCTATTGCTGCGGAGATTTGCGGTGAACTAGACGAAGCCGCCATCATAGTTTGTGACGTCGATCCTGCCGCCGCCGGCTGGGAGGGCGCCGCGAGCAGCGAGGTCTCCCCGATAGCATGACTGGGGAGACAGGCGACCGTGACAAAATGTGCGCGGCAGCGGCGGAGGCGCCGGCAGCAGCGCCATCTGCGGCAGCCACCGCCAACCGCAGCGCTCTGCTGCTGCGCCGCCGCCACGAGCACAAGGCGCAGGTGCGGCGGTGTCAGTTTTGGCGTGCGCATGCCCGTCATCATTGCTCAGTTTAACACCACAAGGCATGCTAGTGTTGAGGGGGGGGCGTCTCAAGAGCGCACGGTGCTCTGATGACTCATGAGTCATCGCCTTCCCCCCAAACCTCCCTGCCAGTCCTACTAGCCGTAGTGCGGCTCAGTTGACACGGATTACGTCCTTCAGCCGTACTGCTGGGTTACATCATATCATACTACTCCAAGATGGATACACAACGGCGGACGGCGGCGGCAACAGCGGCGGCGGCGGTGGCAAAACGGCAGTTGCGCCGTTGTGGCACCACCGCGAATGCCATGCCCGCTTCTGTGGCTGCTTGCGCCGCTGCGACTTTGGGAGAGTGCCGCGTAGGGGTCGTCCCATCCGTTGAAGTAGTATTCCGCAACTATCACCAGACGCTTTCGTACGCCGTCAGTGAGGCTACTGAGGCTGCTTGTCGCGAACGCTAGCTTTGGACCTTGACCGATGCCCGAGTCCGCTGCTGCACCCTATTCAAGTCCGACAGAGAGGCAACCAGTCCCAATCACACAATTCCTACGGGGGGCCGGTTTGGTATCAGGCACACAAAAGAGGGGTGAGTTTGGGCACTGGTATTTGATGATACTGCGTGTGCACGCGATCTGTAGCCCCAATGGCGCCGCAGCAGACGCACATGTGCCGTCGCAGCCTTTGGAGTCTCCCGCCCCGTGTCACGAGTGCGCAATGAGTCCATGCATGCCATGGCGCGCTCATGAAGCAAAGTAGGTATGTAGTGGTACGTGTATCGCGGGCGCGCGCGGTGTGGACGCTGACTCACTACGAGTCGCTGCCGTTGTTGTCGCACACGTATATGTTACTTGTTGCTGGTCTGTGGGCGTATGTGCCCGCTTCTGTCGAGGTGCACAGGCATGCGCGCGTGCTACCGTCGCGATTTCTTGCACGGCACAAATGTGATGATAGTTGTTTGTGATACGCCGGACAGTGCTTGTCAGTTATGCTCTGCCGTTTGCCTATTCGAATGACTGTCTGCCGTTCCGAGATTGTGGTATGCTCAGCAGTGCGCATTCTAGGTGTTCTGACTGGTTGCTATGCTTGCAACAAGCATATTCCTGGTACTGTACACACCATGCGTGGTCATGTACTGTCCAATTGTGGTGTTCCTGCGTGTCGTGACCTGCCACTTATCGTACTGCGACGCACCATCTTCCTGGTTTGTTCGCACCGATACCATTCTGCAATCCCCTGCAGGATTCAATCAAAAATTTGTGTCACGGCAAGAGGGCTAGAATGAGGCGAGGGTTGGGTTGGTCAGGGTCAGTCGCCTGCACTTGAAGTTTTCAGTGTGCTGCTTCAACAACAGTCGCTCAACCTGAAAGTTTGTTCATGGCATGACTACGACATCAACGCTGCAGTAACCGCTTGATGGCTCATTTATCAGCAACCTGAAGCTTTGCTGTACGCAGGTGCGGCAGCAGAGTCATGCGCCTACACTGCTCGTGTGTATACGCAGCCTGAATGCACGCCATACATGCCGGCAGATGGCTTAGGTCCTCTCAAGAGTGGTGATCATATCCATTTTCTGCAAGACGCGCTTCTGCAATGGCAGCATTTTCTTGTGCAGCAGACCATTTTTTTTGTGCAATTGGAACCTTGGTGTTGCCTAATTGCATGTCGAAAGCGGCCGTGCAATGGAATGCGGAAGTAACTAGAGAGAGGCCCAGGTGCACAAGGTGTGCTGCATATGCACTGTGCCAGCCAAGTGCCCACATCCTTGGAGCTCTGTGCTACTACCTCAAAGTAGAGAATGCCCAAGCTTCAGACTTTCCGGCGCTGATAGCACAGCGACGTATATGGTGACATTTGGTTGCAACAGCACAGACGTGTATGACGCATCAGCTCGCAATCTGTGTTGGTCGTGCATTGTGTGACGAGTGATGCACATGACCCCGGGGCCTTTGCAACATGAAACATAGGTAGAGTCGACCGTTGACCCTGTTGGATAGGGGGTCCAAGCCCCAGGTGCAGGCTTTTAACTTCAAGCCCCATGTGGAGTGTCACCGCTTCCGTAAACTCTTCAGTCTTCTCTGCCCCGCCACAGCAAGCGCTGCTGTTGTGGCCCCCACCACCACTAATCAACCATGCCGCCTTTCCTGCTGCTCTGCTGTTCACCTGCGACCCCCAACCACGTCAACCCCTGGGCAAACTGCCACTACTACGTAAGTACCCCCAAGAAACAGTTTGGCTTGAGCACTGACGTGCACGAGATCAGCTGTTCTGCATTTTAGAGAGGGTCGCCACCAACAACGCGATTCAGACGCGAGCATTCCAAGCCAGGATTAGAGCCAGGAAATGAAACCACCCAGTGATGTAACCAACACAAAATACCACACCAGGGAAAGGAACCCGTTTCAGTAGGTGTAACGTCGATCGATGAGCATCGCGGCACGATCTGTGCTCTTCACAACCTTCACAGATCGATCTCTCCGGCAACATCTTCAGCTGAAGACGATGCCAACGCTGCGCCAGCTGGTGCGGCATATCGGGGCGCAGACGGTCGCCATTCTGACGGCGATCTGCTTGTTCTTGTGGTGTGGGAGGGCGCGCCGTAGCCAGATTTCTGGCTTCGCGGCAAGTGACATGGCCGACTCCAACACGGCGTTGGAGGCCGCTTTTACGGGCACCAGCGAGTCAGGTGCCTTCACGACTGAGGAAACAAGGGAGTGCACCGAGACACTCTACTGGGTCACCTGCCGGAAGGTGCTGAGGTGAGTTACACGTCGCTAACCGTTGTGGTGAATGTCAAGAGCAGTTTTGGCCGTCGACACCCACGGCGTTTTGACCTGTTGTGCGACGGCTTGTGGATTGCCACGGAGTGTTTGTCTCCGCCCTCAAGCTTTCGATTCCACCGCAGCAGGTCATCCCGTCAAAGTAAACAGCAAATCAACTGAGGTCAATGCCCTTTCAGCGACATGCTTGACCTCTCTCTCCACTGAAGCCTCACACGCGCCAGTCACCTTCCGCCTCTCATTCCACTTGCATCCGCTGCTTTTCTCATGCTGGCTTTGCAGGCAGGTGCCCATCGCCGTCGAGGCTGGCCCGCTGCAGGAGAATGGCCAGGAGCCTGTCCGCAGCGTTATGGTCAAGTGGGCGGCATTGGCGATCGCTGTTGGTCTCTGCTGCTTGGGGGGATGGCTCGTTGTCCGCAGAGTCAGGCGCCTGAGAGCGATGGCGCGTGTCGCCCCTCCCAACCCCAGCCCAGTCGACAGCGAGAGGATGAAGGAGGACATCCTGGCGGACTACTGCCAGGTAGCGTGCTGGCGCTCGTTCAGAATTGCGCGAAAGTGGCGAGGTCTGATTCTGGCAGCAAGTAAGGGCCCTACGTACCACGGCGTATTGTAGTTGCCTGGTACAGGCACACAGCCAAAACCGCCCCTTGTTGTTGTCTTTGCTTTGCTCTGATTTTTTTTTCAACTATGTGGTTGAGGGGGCTGTGAGCCCCAGAGGCACATGCGTCCCCTTGTCAGCTGGCCTGCATACTCACTTCAAGACAGTTCCACACGTCAGAGAGGCATTCGTGAAGCTCTGCAGCTCGGTGCTGCAGACGCACCTGCCGTGTGAACGCCCGCTGACATCCCTGCAGCTCAAACTGCAGCTCTGCGTTCGCAGCTGAGCTCTGCAGCGCTGCGCTTCAAGTGTCTCCGTCAACGTCAGTTGGTGACCCCCTACCCCGCAATTACGTTGTTTTCGACCCCATGCCGCAGGGTCCCGGCATGGAGGTTTTCGGCGCGCACTACGCGCGCGTCGTTTCTTCGCTGCTCGAGATCACAAACACGCACTTTGACCAAGTCAGCCGGTGCATTTTTGCCAAGGCGTGCGACGAGGAGCGCGGCAGGCGCAGGGACCTCGGCTACATGGCGCAGTGCCTGATGCAGCTGCGCACTGTAGAGGGCGTCGCGATTGTCGAGTGCAACGGCGTGCCCGGGGACATAGTGGGCCACTTCTACCGCATGCTACACATGTGAGTTGCGGGCGCATATACATTTTCGAAGTGCTCATGATTCATACGGCGGGTGCGCTTGCGGAGCCGCGCTGTAGGTGCCTGTGCTGCGCGCATGCTGGCGCTCGCGTTGACGACAGATTTCCAATGTGGTCATTTGCTCGTGTGAGTATCGTCGCGTGCGCACGAGGCCAGGCCGATTCCTAGAGCACTCTCATCTGACTTTAGTGTCCATGTCGTCCCCTGCAAGCTTGTGCGTCCCATCTCTGGTAACTTCAACTTCAACGCGCATCTCCTTGTTTTTCCGCAGCCGCGCCGCCGCGCTGATGCGCGACCTCTGGCTCGAGACCCTCCGCGAGGTCGCCGCGGCGCTGCCGAGCGCCGCCGCCGCCGCCACCAACAGCGCCGCCGCGGAGGTGCTGCAGCTGCGCGCCAAGGTGCAGACCGGCATCATCCACCCGATGGACAGCAGCAGCTTCGACAGGGCGACCGCCGCGGCGGCGGCGCTGTGGGACGCGCGCAATAACGCGCCGCGCGCCGCCGCCGCCGCGCGCCACCGCCGCTGCGCCACGCCCGGCGTCGCCGCGCTCGCGGACGTTGCGGCGGCGGTGCTGCTGCGGCACCCGCGCGCCGGCGCCATCGACCACATGACGTGGGTGGAGGACGCTGCGGCGGGGCGGTGACGCCTCGCCGATCTATACATGGTCTGGCTAGACGCGGTGGTCGAGCGTGCCATGCCGTCGCCCGCCGCCGCCGCCGCGCACGCTGCCGACGCGTGGCGGCGCGGGTGGCCCGAGACGGCGGCGCTGAGCTGGCCTGCGGCGGCGCCGACGAGCAGCGGCGGCGGCGGCGGCAGCAGCGGCGGCGGCGGCAGCGGCGGCGGCAGCAGCGGCAGCGGCGGGAATGAGGCGACGGCGCCGAGGCGCGCGCAGCCGCTGCCGTCGCTGCGCCGCCGCAACCGCGTCGCGGAGCAGCGCCGCGGCGGTTGAGCTGTGCGGAAGCATTGCTTCATTTCTATGCTCAGCCATGTACCTTGAGACCCAGCTGTGTGCTGTAAGGTACATTCAGCCGCAGGCGGTAACTTTGGCATGCCCATGTAGGGGCGGCGTGCCTGAGCTGGTTTGCGCAGGGTCTCAGGGTGCACTTGCAGCCTCCCCTCCCCCTGTTCGAACAAATTGCCCCATGTAGGCAACTTCAGCATAGTGGGCAAGTTGCTACGTGCACCCCACTCGATCCGTATCGCTCGTCTGCACCTTTTGGGTGCAGCGATCAGCCCTTATGATGGGCAACCTCGTGCGCTGCGTTGTTGAAGTACGCTTCAGTGCATTCCAGATGTTCAACTCTACTGTATGTAGTTTCTATGCAGGTGTGAGACTGGTGTGTACGGGTAGCAGGGCTTAACCTGCTCGTGGTCATAGTGCGTATTGGACCGTATCCTCGTTGAGTGCGCGCGTGGGCCGAAGAAATGTCTTTGATCTTCTTATGCAGTATTCTTCGCTGGAGCTTTGCAGGAGCATACTTCGAAGTATGAAATGGCAGCGTGTGGGCATACGTAGCTACGCTTGGGTTTAATACCACGTGACGTGTGTGTTGACCCATGTCCTGCAGCGCCCGGGGAGTGTCAATGGTCTGACTCTTGCTTTGTGCCATTTGCTCATTTACTGCACTGCTGCTGGTGGCACTGCGAGTTTACTGGCACTGTGAAGGTAGCGACAACCGCGTCATATTGCCAATAGTGAGACCTGCCCCTCCCTTACCATGCACGCGTGGTACAACCGCCCATCGCAGTGTGCGTCCCTCCGCAGCATCTAGCCCTCTCATTCCTGGCTCATGCTCTCGAGCTTGGAGCGGTGCGTTGGACGCTTGAGAGGCGATGCACTGCGTGGGCCCCGCGTGCATGACGCTTCCGCCGGCTGCGCAGTTGCAATGCTGCTGAGCATGTCAATGCCTGCATGTCCATGCGAGAGAGGCGCTTGTCTTTGCCAAAAGATGAGAGCAAGTCTTGGAGTTTGGGGCCTGTGGCTGCGCGTGCAGCGCATGCGATGGCCCGCGCTCGGGTACACAGCAGCGCCGCACCAGCATCGTGCACTGCGCATGTCTATCTGATAGTTGCTGCGACGCAACTTAGCTTCTGCACACAGTCGCCGATGACTTTCTGGATTGCCATGTACTATGCAGAGCATGACATGCATCATACATTCTGTCGGTCATGCGCTGCAGGTGGCCGTTGAGCGCTGCAACGTGCCTGCCAGTGCCTGAGGAGAGATCTCTACAGTCTTTTCTCAGCATCTTTCAAGCATCTTTCACGGCTTCCTGCAGCATCACAACGGTCGGAGTGCACATACTCGTTCGACAGTCTGGGACAGGCCGTATGCGGCGGAGGCTCCCGTTTGAAGCCCTTTAAAATCATCAAGCATCATCAGGCATCATCAGGCATCAACATCACACCTCGCACTGAGCGCAGCTGCTGCATGTTGCCCAGAGTGTCAAGCTTGCCATCTTGATGCTTTGAAACTTTGCCAAGTCTACATAGTCACACCCCTGTGCTTTGCGTCCTTCTCAGAGTGCTGCACAGCGTGCGTGCAGCGTGCGTTTTCCCAGCCGTTACGTCTGTAACTGTCGTGGCGTGCGTGCCAGGGTCCTACTGGCTGATCACACATGAGTTTCGCACAGGCTCTATGCACAAATTCAGATATCCACACCTCAAAAAAGACGAAATTGACAGCTCAAGTACATCCACATAGGCACACTGTACGGTATCCAGCATCTGGCATGCGGCCATCTCGCATGAGCGGCCGTGCGCGACAACACCGGCGGCTGGCAAGTCTGTTGCTGTGCTGTATGGCGCTGGCTGATGGCGCTCACTGCACCAGCATGAGCAGCAGCGGTGTAGCTGACAGCACGGCGGAGGCTGCTGCAGTACAAGCCGCCATTGCTGTCGACGCGCTCGTGACAGAGTGCAGCGGGTACCACTGGACTACCTGCCGCAAGGTCATCAAGCGGAGGTGTGTGACCGTTACCGCATCGCGCTTGCCACCGGGGAGTGTGTGTGTCGTCACTGGCTGTTCTTTGCAGCAGAGCGTGACTGAGGCTAGTAAGGCTTGCTGTCCTTCAGGCAGCGGTCCATGCCGGTGCCGTGCCTCAATTGCAGCCTCATCAGTTTTCCGTTCGCAGGCCAACGAAGCACGCATGCTGTGGTCCTAATCGAGTGGGACACGAAAGTCTCACTCTTCTCTTGCCTGCTGCTTTCCGTGGCACCACAGCGAGCTACAGACTGCCCTCGCTGCCTTCGCCCCTGCCGTCGGCATCGATGCAGACGCTACGACTCGAAGTGCTCACGAGCTCGCTGACTGCCTAGCCTGGGGCTTCACAGCCATCACTCTCGCCTGCGCTCTGGCGGTCACTGTCAGTTATCTGTCTGGACGGCGCAAGCTCAAGCTGATGGCAGCTTCATCATCACCGGCTGTTGACGACATATCCGACACTCTCGCCGACGAGCGCCTGGAGGTACTACAGACGCCACTGCAGACAAGTCACACTGTCACAAATGCCATCAGAAGATGCGGTGCCTGTGCACACTACCGGTGTTGTCCGCTTGCACAGCCTGGACCGCCTTTGTACCTGCCTCTCAGACACCAGGATTGCTTGGCGGAGCAATCAAATGCAGTCTGAGCATGCAGTTAACTTGTGCCGTGCCATGCCCCCCCCGTGCACAACTGCGCAGGCCAACATCATCGCTCTCTGGAGCGGCGCCTTCAACTGGTGCATTCTGCTCCTGCGCGCCGCCGACAAGTACTGCCACCGCGTCGAGACCGAGGTGCGCCGCCGTGCGTGCGCGGAGGAGCGGCGCCAGCGCGCAGCCCTCCCGCTGTACCAGCTGCAGTGCGCAGTGAGCGGGGTGAGCGTTGAGGCAGCCGCCGAGCGACGCATGGAAAAGGCCATGCGCGCTCTCTCCGGTGCCTTCCGCAGAGCGCTGCTCAGGTGCGTTCGGAAAGCCCGCGTTCAAGACAAACATGATTCGCTCCAAATTTGTGAAAGCCCACAATTGCTGCCTGGCCTGCTGGAAATTACTGTGGCTCAGGCGACCCCCGCTGCTCTTCAAGTTGATCGCGCCACACGCGCCGCCTACGTTGCCATCATTGCGCATCCGCAGGCGCCTCGCCGGAGAGATGCGCGAGCGCTACCTGCGCGCCCTCGCCGTCGCCTCCATGGCGCACGCCACCGTGGCCGCCGCCGCCGCCACCGCCGCTGCCGCCGCCGCCGCCCTCGACGACGCCGTCCCTGCGCTCATTACGACGCTCAGCCTCCAGCCGCGCGACGCCGTGCGCGCGGCGGCGGGCGCGCTGTGGGCGTCGCACGCGGTCGCGTCGCGCGTCGCCGCCGCCGCGCACCACGCCATCTCCGCCGACAGCCGTTACGCGTCGGTCTGGCGCTTCGCGGCGGAGGCGCTCAAGCACCCGCGCGAGGGGCGCGGCGTCGACGCCGCGCGCTGGTTCACGAGCCGCGGCCTCGCCGTGTCGCGCGCCGCCGACGCACGCATGGCGTGGCTCGACGCGCTGATCGCGAGGATCGCTCTGCCCCCCGCAAGCGCCGCTGGCGGCGGCGGCGGCGGCGTTGGCTGCGGTGCGGCGGCGGCGCTGGGGTGGACCGCTGTCGCTGGCGGCGTCGTGCGCCACGCGGCGCCGCTGGCCTGAGTCGCGCGTCCGAAATACTGTTGTCTACGCGCCGCCTTGCCCTTCGCTGCACATCTCGCGACCAAAGGGCGCCCATGATGCTGAAACTGTAGGCTCCTCCTAGACGTCTGAGTGGAGGCTTTCAAAACTAGCGTCCACACGCATGATGCATCCGGTTCCCGTCCGCACTGTATAGCGAGCGTCCATTTCCCCCGCAAGTGTCAGGTGCAAGCCCCGACCCATTTGAGCGACAACATTCCTCGGTGCTAACACAGCGGCATGTATGCCTGTGACTACAAGCGTCGTCGTACATCACGCCTGCTACCCCGAATATGCCACAAGTAGCAGGCCCTGCTTCTGGGTTGGTACCCTCGTGCGTCCA
Organism: Tribonema minus; assembly: GCA_017506865.1. NCBI lineage: Eukaryota > Xanthophyceae > Tribonematales > Tribonemataceae > Tribonema > Tribonema minus. The sequence continues at coordinate 62,557 of JAFCMP010000140.1, forward strand.
TGCAGCTCCTGCAATGACTTCTGTATCACCGCTGAATCAGCAGCGTCGCAACTCCTGGGCCATGGCTATCCTGTATGGTGGAAGGCACAAGACATCGCGCAGTACCTTTTGTGTTGTTTCGTGGCCACGGAGATGCACGCGCCGTTGCAGTATACGTCCGCTCGTAATTACCACAACGTCTTGCTACAAGGTGCATGCATGTGCCGTCTGTGCGCTGCTGTGTGCCGCCTGTGTCTTCTTCGCCAAACACAAACCTGCACCACTGGAAGTGGACGATAAGATGGCATGCAATGTGTCCGCCGAGCTTGTGCATTTATGCAGCACCACCGTGATGTCAGTCATATGCAAGAGCGTCACTTGTGCCATTCCTGTGCCGTTGCTGCCCTGCTGCCCCACGGCTCATCATACACGAACTAGCTCTGCCGGTATTCTTCTGGCCAAGTTTATGTCTCAGCAAGCAAATGCGCGCACAATAACGACACATGAGGTATTTTCATGAGGCCGGGGAGCAGGCCCATGTCGCCTCCGCACTGCAAGCTCCCTTCACACAAGTCTGTCGTGACAAACTGCAGCGTCAAGCGGCAGCTGCGCTGCAATCGCAGACGATGCTGCCCGCGGATCACCACCCCGCCGCTGCGGCGGTCGCCGCCCCTGGAGCTGAGCACTGCGCCGCTGCAGCGGCAGCTGCCCCACACAATTTAAAGCCAAAGCTCGCGCCCTGAGTCATGCAGCCGCAGGCTCCGGCGTGAATGAGCAAATGCACAGCGGCGCATGAATGCACATTGCGAGTACAGATCGAGACATGCAGAGCGCAGGAGAGCACTGAACAAGCGGCTGTGTATCTACACGCGCGGCTCGTATTATGATACTTCTACCATGTGCACGCGCAACGAGCGCCACTTACAGACAAGAGATGCAGCTGAGGGACGCATCGCGGTGCCGGTGTCACGAAGCCCAGTCACAAACACAACGACCTGTGGCCATACGGTGCCACGCGCAGCACGCATCGCCGCTCCGCCATCACCCCGCCGCGCCGCCGCCGCCGCCGCCCGGCGGCCGCGCGCCGTGCCGCAGCAGCTGTATGCGCCGCGTCAGCTGCGCCATGACGGGGTGCTCCTCGTCATACCCGCCCGCAAGCTGCAGGTCCTCGCGCCACCCTACAAGTCTTTTCAGCTCCTCCGCATCGCTGCCGCCGCCGTCGCCGCTGCCGCCGCCGCTGTCTCCCCCTTGCCCATCGTCATAGCCCCCCGCAGCCGCACTCAGCTGCTCCCACGGCGGCGCCTCCGACGATGCCTCTGCCGCCCCCCCCGCCGCCGCGCGCTGCTGCTGCTGCTGCTGCTGCTGCGCCGCCTGCGCGAGCGCCTCGCCGGCCTCCTGGATTATGGAGACGTGGCGCAGCTCCTCGAGCTCGCGCTTGATGTCGCGCAGCTCGCCGCGGTCGCCGTCCAGGACGAAGCGCTGCTCGCGCGCGAGGTACTGCGCGGTTTGTGCGCAGCGGGGCGGCAGAGTTCAGCGGGGGAGGGGGGAGAGAGGGAGGGAGGGGTCAATGCACTCACGCGCCCACTTTTGCCGTCCACTGGTGCGTGGCACCGCCGGCAGGGGGGGGGGGCTGAGGTAATCGTAGAGCTGCCGATTTTGAGCACTGAGTGCTGGTTGAACCTGCTGAAGCGCGTAGTCTAGGCGTGCTGGTGCTGGAGACGCGCACGTTGCGAGCGCGAGTTTACTCCTGCCGTGGCACTGTGCATACGCGCACTCAGGGGCACAGACTCTGCCAATGCGACCTGCAGCGCGAGCTGGAGATACATGCATTTTCGTGTGTGGCACCGCTCAGCTAGAGCAGCCCACCTGTCTGCCTAAACATCATGCCGCTTCTGCTGCTGCTCCACTTCTAAACGCCACGCGCTACTCACCGCCCTGAGCTGGTTCGTTCCCATATAGTAAGGAGCCTAGGATTAGGGTTGAAGTTAGGCTGCACAGCGCTCGGCTAACACGAGATGAAAACGCGCAGGGTGCGAGTGCTGCAAGTCCGCGCAAATTGCCGACGCCGTTTCCGCCACACGCGTGCCTGTGTCAACCCGCTCTTCCGCTTCTGTGAACGGCGCACACCGCGCTGCCACTGAGCCTGTGATGCGGTGCGCAGCAGTGCTCAGCGCCACACACGCGTCACAACGCTCAGCAGCGGCCACCTGGGGAGCTCACCTCAACGCGCAGGCTCTCCAGCTCCGCACGCGCGGCGCCGGCGATCTTCTCCCTGCTGCGCCGCAGTGCGCGCGCCAGCCTGCGCGACATCAACAATCAATGCGAGTGGATTCACTGTCGGATTCCTGCAATTCGCTAGCACTCCCTTGTCAGCTGTTGTCAGGGGTTTCTGGTACGCGCAGCTGATCTGTGCTGTGTTGGCAGATGAGAGGAAGGCGCGCGCGCGTGTGCGTGCCAACCAAGAGCGGTGAACGAGCAGCGCAAGGCACCTTGGCGGGGCAGCGCGGCGTCGCCATGGACATCAGTCACAGTGCTCAGCCTGTGCACTGCGGCGGGCCGCTGGTGCTTCCCGTGCTTGCTGCAGCAGCGCCGCGTTTACGCCTCAGAGGCGCGCTGCATGCTCGCCTTTACCCACAGCACATGCTCGAACGGAGCACACAAACGCCCTTTTCGACCGACGCAAACACGCATCGTTGCCAGCGCTCAGCCACCACACCTGTGCGCGTGCGCGCAGCGCTCCCCGCGCTCCAGCAGCGCCCTGTTTTTCTCCGTGGCGGCACGCTGCGCACCCAAGTCCACTTGCAGAGCGCTGCTTTTCAACAGACCACACACAAACACCACTTGGAACCGACACGCGCACCATCACCGGCGCACAGCCACCACGCCCGTGCGCACGCGCGCCGCGCTCCGGCAGCGCCCCTGTCGTCTCTGCGGCGGCGCTGCGCACGCCCCCTGCCTCCACTCACACAGCACGCGCTTCAACTGAGCAACTACCTGACGCACACACCGCCCATCAGCAGCAGCAGCGCTCAGTCACCGCACCTGTGCGCGTGCGCGCGGCACTCCTCGCGCTCCAGCAGCGCCTTGTTCTTCTCGGCGGTCGCGCGCTGCACGCTCGCCTCCAGCTCCGCGCGGCCCGCCCGCAGGCGCGCGACCTCCGCGTGCAGCGCCGCCTCGGGCGTGCGCCGGTGCGCGGCGCGCAGCTTGTCGTAGTCGTCCTCCGCGGCCTTGGCGCGCGCCTGCGCGGGCAGCGCACACAACAAGTGATTTCGCAGGCTCACGCATCAGGGCGGCGACGATACGCGTGCGAGTGTTTCTGGTGACGCGCATCGCAATGATGATGCATACGTGCATACCCCCACGCGCATACGCTTGTCGCTAGTCGTCCTCCGCGGCCTTGGCGCGCGCCTGTCCGGCCGCGCACGCGCGGACGATCGATTGCGCGGGCTCACGCGTCAGGGCGGCGACGATGCGTACACGAACGATCTCGCATACGTGCAATCCCCCACACAGTTGCGTTTGTCGCGAGTCGTCCTCCGCGGCCTTGGCGCGCGCCTGGTGAGGCATCGGATCGGGGACGGGGCTCTTGGGGTCATGACGTGTTTGTGTGTCACGCCGGCGACGCTGCGCGTTTGGGCGATTTACTGGTGCGCGCCCGCATGCCGCCTGTGCCGCACCGCCAAATGCCTCCATGCGGTGCCTTTATACCTACCCCACAGAGCCGTACCCTACCTACCGCTTGCGTTTCACATATACATACCCCACGGTGCTGTACCGACCTACCTACCCCGTCAGCGCCGCGTCGACATACCCCTGCACCATACCGTACATACCCATCAGTGGTGCGCTTTCACATTGCGCCCATCGCCCGTGGTGGACTACAAGCCTAGCGCACGGACGAGCGCTGCCGCCTATCTGACGCAGCGGCGAACCAGTGCGCGCGCGCCTTCCTCCGCGGCGCGCACGGCGCGACCCCGCCGCGCGCGAGCCGCGCTTACTGAGCGCTGTCACCTGCCACACGCCCAACCTAACCCTACCTCTAACCCTTGCCCGGCGTCGGCGCCACGTAGCAGCGCGCCTGTGCGGGCGATATATCTGAAGAGAATGCATACACTCGCATGTGTATACATACATACCTCGGCGGCGGCGAGCGCTGCCTCCTGCGCGGCCGCGCGCCGCTCCAGCTCCGCCACCCGCAGCTTGTGCAGATCGGCCTGGTGCTTACTCTCCTCGCGCAGCCGCCGCTGCGAGCGCGCGCGCGCGCACACGGGGGGTACGGGGGGGGGGGGGGGGGGTAGCGTTGATAGTTGGAACGGGACGTGAGGTTGCCCAGTGAACCAGTGTGTGCGATCAAGAAGTGGGGGGAGCGTTGACGGCTGGAAAAAGGACATCTGGCTGACGGGTGAAGCAATGTGTGCGATCAAGAAGTGCAGAAGAACCGATGTGTGCAATCAAGAAGCGCAGGAGCGGCGGTCGGTGATAGCGCCTTACACAGTTCGTGCCTCAACCCTCAACCTGACTCGGACCCTGACTCGCGTCATCACTGGGCGGCCCAGGCGGTGGATCGATGAGTAAGCATCCCTCCCCCTCTGGAGAGACATCTTGCAGCAGCGCAAGGCTCAGCCACCACTGCACCGAATCCGAATGAGCACTGTCACTGTCACGTAGCCCTAACTCTAACCCTAATCGTGTGACCAGCGTAGGCGGCGGCGGCTGCTGCTGCCGTTTTGGTGTCAAAATTACTGCCACATGCACAGACAGACCTACTGAAGGGCGCGGCGGGTGAGGGTTTGGGGTACCACCATTGCCTCGTGTATGCACAGCCTGCGAATTTCGGCAACGTGCATCGACACTACCATCACACAAACAAGCGACCACGACACCATCGCATCATCAATTTTGACGTGTTGATCACGGCAGACACATCGTTCATGGCGGGCACCCTCTTGTGCCGCACCTGTGCCATCTGCATCTCCGACGCCTTCTGCGCCGCCTCGGACCGCAGCTCCTCCTCGCGCGCGCGCAGCGCTCGCTCCCGCGCCTGAGCATCAGCGATCGGCAACATGATTAATAATGAAGTCGGAGATTGCTGTCGCGCCACGGTTTTGGGGGCTAGCGTTGGTGTTCAGGCGTAAGGCTAGGTTTTGAGCTCGCTCCCGCGTCTGAACGTCAGCGCCCAGCGATGAGTTAAGGTCAGCATGAGGTTTTAGGGTCAGCATGAGGTTTTAGGATTGGGCTTGTCTTGGGGTCTACTTAGGGTTAGGAGTAGCTGGGAGCATCGGCGCCCTGCGAGCGAGTGCAAGTGACAGGCGGCGCGCAATACGGGTTCCACATGGTGCAGCGCGACGCCGCTTGTACGACACGTGTAGCACTGCTGCCGCCCACCCTCACGCCTGGGCAGTGCCATGCGACACAGACTGGATCGGACGAGCGGAAGCCGGGGATGGGCTCCGCGCCGCTCGCTGCTGCTGCCGCCGCCGCCGCCGCCGCCGCGCCGCAGGACGCGGCGCTGGAGCAGCGGCGGTCGATGCGCGCGGCGGCGCGACACCATCTGGCGCTGGCAATGAGCCGGTCACCGACTTCACATCAGCGACTGTATGACCGCCGCAGACCTGTCGGCGGCGCCGCTGGATGCGCGTCCGCGTGCACGCGCGCTCGTTGCACTCGAGGCCCGGTGCCAGCCCCAACCCTACTTCTGTCCTTTCCCTACCCCTGATATTCGAGGCCCGCTGCCACACCTAACCCTAGCCCTAACCCTGAAAACCCTAACGCTAGGGCCCCGCGCACCTCGACGTCCGTCAGCGCCCTGCGCAGCTTGCCCTCCAGGCGCGCGTACTCGGCCTGCGCCTGCGCCAGCGAGCGCCGCCGCTCCGCCTCGCGCTGCGCCCACCGCTGCTCCAGCGCGGCGTCCTGCGGCGCAGCGGCGGCGGCAGCAGCAGCAGCGGCGGCAGCAGCAGCGAGTGGCGTGACGCAGGGCCAGGTTGGTACGCAGCATCGCTAGCGTGCTTTGGTCGTTGCATGCACTGTGCTTAAGTGTGGAAGAGCACAGGGCTCTCGTGGCATCAGCCTGAAGTTGAAGTCAGGTCTTCAAGTGCTCAACGCGGCATCTGCAAGTACACAATTGCTGCGGCGCTTGTACACCATGGCACCTCTTCTGGCGGCGCGAGGTGATGCGCCTTCGCAGACGCGCAAACGCCGCCTCCTCCCCGCCGCAAGCATGCCACGTGGCACTCTCACTTCACACACACACGCTACTTGAAGTACGATGCAGCGCAGCAATGACGACCTTCGCAAAAGCCGCGCCGCCTCGAGGCCGCAACTATGCCGCGCGGCACTTCACGAACACACTACTTGAGGTACGACATGAGACAAGCAGTGACGCACCTTTGCGGCCAGCTTGCGCGCGAACGCTGCCTCCTCGCGCGCGCGCCACGCCTCCCAGTCCTGCTCCCACGCGGGCGCGCGCGCCTGCTCGCCGCCGACGCCCCCCTCGCCGCCCCCGCCAGCCCCCGCCGCCCCCCCATACTGAGCGCTGTCACGCTGCTGCGCATCGCTCTCCACGCCGCCCTCCCACGCGCCGGCGGGTGCCTGGTGACGATATGGCGGCCACCGTGAGTGAGTCTTGCTTGTGCGTAATCATTGCCGGCAAGAGGCGCTGTTGTCACATGAGATCACGGGTGGCTGCTATGTATTGGCCTTGCTCATACATGATATCATCGCCGGCACAAGGTGCTGTTGTCGCATGAGATCACGGGCAGGAGGGCGGATGCGCTCAACAAAGACCGACGGGCGGAACGCGGCGAGCGGGCGCAGAAGACGCGCGCGTCCTATTGTAGGTGTCACTTGGTACAGGTGCAGGGTGCAGGTGGCATCACGTTTGTCGAATGCAACAATGTCCACTGAGTTGAAAAGTTGCCTATTAGCACGGGCACATTCCATGCGACACCTCACAACCAAGCCCGCGTAATGATCGCAAGTACTACAGCACTGTACCTTATGCGACGGCGCCCCCCCGCGCGCCCCCCGTGCGGGGGACACCGTAACCGCCCTGGCCGGCACCCTGTGCCCCAGTGGCGCCTCCCCGGGCTCGCCCGTCGGCCCTACGTCCTCCAGCATGAGCACTGCGCGCAGCGAGCACACGCGCTCCGGCTGGTGGCGCTTGGCGCCCACGGCAGCGGCGGCGCCGTCGGCAGCGGCAGCGGCAGCGGCGTCCTGCGCGGCAGGCGGCGGCGGCGCAAGCATGGTGAGCGCTGCTGCGGGTGACGGCGCGTGCGTGCGAGCCCTTGGCGGGCGGCAAGCTGGCACAAGTGACCAGCAGTTGTTGTTGGCGCGTGGGAGGGGACCGCAGCCGAGCCGTGCTCGCCTTGCGGTTGGAGGCGCTGCACGGCAGCAGCAGTAGCCTCCACAGCAGCGGCTGCTCGTGGCGGCGGCATCATGAAGTGCACTGCGAGGGTGATACTGTCGTCAGCCGTGGCGGCACGAGCGGCAGCAGGTTGCGCGCGTGGTGAGCGCGATGGAGGTCGCCAGCTAGCCATCAGCCGCCGATAAGTGCACTCTCACGCTGGCTGGTGCCATTGAGCGCTGCACAGGCGCGGCGGCTGCGCAGTGCAGCGCCGCGGCAGCGTATGCGGCGCGCAGTACACACGCGCGCACTGCACGGCCCGGCAAGATGCTCAGTCTCGGCTAACATGCGCTAGATACCTACCTACTTGCCTACTTCAAAAGTGTGAACAGCCACGCTCAGCACCACTCTGCGGCGCACACGCACGCCGCCCCATCACAGCGCGCCGCTGGTGCGGCGGCGCCGCCACGCACCTCTGCGAACGCCGCCGCGTCCCCGGACACGACGGTCAGGTACTTGTCCAGCACGCGGATCTCCACGGGGCGCGGCGGCGGCGCCGCTGCTGCCGCGTCGCCGCCGCCGCCGCCGCGCCGCGCGCGCTGGTGCGCCCTGTAGGCGGCGCGCGACGTGAAGGTGCGCCCCGTGTTGGGGCAGCGGAAGTACGCCGGCGGCGTGCGCGTGAGCTCCTCCAGCGGCAGCGCCGCGAGACCAATCTGCGCGTGCGAGCGAAAGTGCGCGCGCACGGGGCGGCGGCGGGGGGCGCGTGAGCCGCGACGACCGCAGGAAGAGGGGGCAGAGGCCCATGCATGCTACGTTTGCCTTGCTTTGCGGGACTTGACCTGGTGGTTAGGTTTAGGGTTAGGTACTTGGTGTGTGCAAGGAGGAGGGGCAGGCCGGAAGTGCAGGGAGTGACGCTCCTTGCAGCAGCGGCGCCGCCATGTGTGCGATCTGTGCGTGCGCACGTGGGGGCGGCGGACGCATTGAGCGACGCTGCAGGGGGCCGTGCGGAGTCGGTGCCTGCCTCATCAGCATCACCACGGCGGCTTGACGATTTGGTGGTGCAGACTCTCTTCCGCACGCACATTCAGGTACAGGTCGGCGCAGCGGCAGCGGCCGCTGGTGCGCAGGGCAAGCTCCGCCGGCGGCGGCAGCGGCAGCGGCTGCATATTTGACGTCCAGTGCGTGCATGCATTTGTGCACCAGTGACTACGGCAGCCGGTCACAACAGCCAAGCCGTCCACGCGCGCAAAGTCGGTGTAGACTGCAGTTCATGGGTGCACTCTGAAGAACTTCACGTGTACTGGAGTGTGCGTCAGCGAACTTCCCCCCGCACAAGAGCTGCAGCGTCACACCTGCAGTGTGGTGTCAGCAAAGCGTGCGGCGCGCCAAATTTTCAGCGCCACACTCTACTTCAACACTACCAAGTTCAAGTGGTGGTGTGTATGTGTGCGCACCTCGCGCTCTGCGAACGCCTCGCGCGCAATTAGGCTGACCATCAGCGGCGCGTCCTGCGCGCACGCGCGCAGCGCCGGCAGCGCGGCACCAAACTCGAAGGAGCACGCTGCGTTGGCGAGCGCCGCCTCGCAGCGCGGCGGCACCCATGCGACGCCGCTCCTGACTGTACCTGTGGCAACGGCGCCGAGAAGGCAAAACTGGCTACGCATTCGGGCACTGACACATTGAGGGGAGGGCTTACACAATGACACCCAGTATTGTTGTGGCGCGTCATGGCAGTGATGGCAGCGCGGCGGCGGTTCCGCGACGCCGCTCGTGACAGCGCCTGAGGGCGACGTGAAGGCCACGGCCATGTGTTGAGACAGCAGTGGAATGAGGGAAAAGGGGCTCCACATCAGCAGTGCTCAGCAGCTGCACTCCGGCCGGCGAAAGGTAGTGCTCGGGCGCTGCTCTGCAGCAGCACTTACCCGATTTGTGCGTAGCGTCACGTGAGGCTCTGGGTGTCGAGCATTGTGAATCTGTATCCTCGGGTGTTGGGCGCATTTGCCATCTATCGCACGCATGTACGCACTCTCTCCCCTGGGGAAAAGCTCAATGGCAGTGCTCATGTCGGCCATTGCGTCCCTTCCTTCCGATATTGCAACGCATGTGGACATGCATCCGCGGCAAAGATCGACGGCGCGGCTCGTGGCGGCTACTGACACCCTTCCTCCGAACCAAACGCATCGTGCATGTGCATGTGCTGTCGACGCTCTCCTGCACTCGAGCGCGGCGCTAGCGCTCTTTGACTACATCACATTCTTGCATGACATCACACTATCACATTCATATCTGGTCAAAGCTCAACGGCGGCGCCCCCCGAGTCCTCCTCATCATTGCGCGTCAGGCGCATGCAGACATCCTTTCGCCTGTTCTACAGTTTGACAGCAGCGCTCATCGCGTCAGCGCTGCGCGGCAACTCAAGACCAGCGCGCTGATCGGTGCACGCTCGCAGCGACGCATGCACGCGTACCCTACTCGCAGACACCAGCACGCCCAGATGCATCGGCAGTGGGAAGAGTTGTGCGCACGCCGGAAGACTCAAGTAGGCGCGCGCGAGCGCCACCGCGCCCTCAATGATGGCAGAGCTCCCTGAAGCACCTCGTACTCTTGCGGACACACTCGCACGTAATGTAGGGCATCTTTCCAGCTTCCTAAGAAAGGTCAACGGCAGCGCTCATCATCGCGTCAGCGCTCACCCGCGGCGCCGCCCAGCAGGCGCGGGTAGCGGTAGCGCGCCAGCACGAACGCGGCCTCCGCCATGTCGCGCACCGCGGCGAGGTGGATGGAGAGGCGCAGGTGCCGCGGCGCGTGCGCGTCGCCGCCGTCGCCGCCGCCGGCGGCAGCGGCGTCCTCCAGGCCCGCCACGTCCGCGGGGGTCTCGCCGGGGGGCCAGGCGCGCATGAGGACCGTGCAGCTGGGAGAACAAAGGGGGAAGGGGAAGGGGGGGGGGGGGAGTGTGTGGTAGTGAGCGCGCCATCGTGTGTCGAAGGGGGAAGGGAGGGGGGGGCGTCAGTTAATGTGTAGCAGTGAGTGCGCCGGGGGCGCGCCAGTCAATGTGTCGTGTTGTAGTGAGCGCCCCGCTGTGTGTCAAAAGGGGGAACGGGGGGGGGCGTCAGTGAACGTGCAGCAGTGAGCGCGCCGTCCGTGTGTCAAGGGGAAAGGGGGGGGGGGGGGGGGGCGTCAGTGAATGTTCAGCAGTGAGTGCGCCGCCGGTGTGTTAGAAGGGGGTCCCGGCGTGCGTGCGGAAGCTGCGGTCTCGTCGTGCACCGGCCGCGCAGGGCGTTTAGGGTGAGTGCACGGGGCGTTGGCACGATACGTACAGCGCTTTGCCAGTGCACGGCTGCGAAGCAGAGATCAGGCACCCTGTGGCAGATTTCAACCATGGTGCCCCGACGATGGCACCTGTCGATTGTGTGTGAATGCACACGAGCTGCCACAAGCTCGTCATCGGGAATTGACCGCGTGGCGAGAGCCTCTTGCACGCATCGCTAGCGCGCGGTGAAGCGCAGGCATAAGGCTACATGGTATTAGATTCTCCTCAGACTTGGATCTGTCACTCAGCATTTGGCGCGAAGCAGCAGCAGAAACGCCTGATGGCCATCGCATGCCATGCGTGCCCCATTGGACAAGCGCCGGCGGCCGCAAATGCAGCAGCAACACCGAATGCCCACGTGGCCTTACCGCACCCACGCGCAGCCCAGGAGCACACCTCGCCTGAAAGCGATGCGCACGCGTTCTGGCACGCTGAGCGCTGACTGCGCTGCCTTGCGTGCTTTAACCGTCCCACGCAACCACACTCCAGGCACCACTGACGCTACGCGTGAGAATGCGCGTGGCGCTGCGCGGCGCGAGGCGTGCAGTGCAGACGAGGCGGCGGCTGCGGTGTCGCGGCCACCTCACGCCGCGCGCGATGCACACCCACGCGCGGGCAGCCAGCAGGCGCCGCGTCCGGTCCGGTTCGCTCTCCACCCATATTGGCTCCTGCAGATGCGCACGGAGCATCCGTTCAAACCTAGCCACGTGCCACAGTTCATACCTGCAAGTGGCCGTCACCCGCTCACCGGCCGTACGCAAGTCACACGCGCGCTGCGGCTCACCTGCAGCCCGCCACGGGCGCGCCGTCCGGCGCGCGCAGCGCCACGCGCGCCGCCTCCTCCGCGCCCGCGCCGCGCGGCCACGGCACGTCGCCCGCCGCGACCTCCTCCCCCGTCACCGCGCACGTCACGCAGACGCGCGTCATGGGGCCCACAGCCACCTCATCGTCCTGCGCCGCCGCCGCCGCCGCTGCCGCCACGCCGCGTGCCCACTCCCACCGCACCAGGTCGAACTGCTCCGCCGGTGCGGCGCTGTCGCCGATCGCGACGCGCAGCGCGCCGCCGCCGCCGCCGCGCGCGCGCAGCGCCGCGCCCAGCGTCAGCGCTCCGAGCCGCGCCGTCACGCCCCCCGGCAGGGGGACGGCCGGCGGCGGCTGCGGCAGGGGCGCTTCGGGGGGGCTCTGCGGCGCGCTGTCCGTGCCTGTCGTCTGCTGCTGGTGCTGCGGCAGCGGCGGCGGCGGTGATTGCGTGGCGTCGCCGCACACCAGCTCCGCAGCTATGGTGACGGTGGGGTGCGGCGCGGTGCCGGCAGCGGCGGCGGCAGGAGCAGAGCTGCGCGACGCGCTGTGCAGCGGCAGCGCCGCCTCGAATGCGGCGCGCGAGAAGCGCGCGGCGCCTCTGCCGCCGCCGCCGCTGCCGCCGCTGGGCACGTCGAGGGGCAGCAGCTGCGCGAGCGGCAGGTGCACGGCGCCAATGACGCGCCCGTGCGTGCAGACGTACACGCGTAGCGGCGACAGGGCGTGAAGGTGGCGCGCGAGGCCGCCGAGCGTGGCGCGCAGCCGGAACGCGTCGCACGCCGGCGTCATGGCCTCCGTGCCGCCGCCGCTGCCGCCGCTCGTGCCATCGCCGCTGCCTATGCTGAACTGCTCCGTCTGCACGACGATGTCGAAGAGTGAGTAGCTCAGCCAGACGCGCGCGCCGGTGCCCGCGAGGTCCGGCGCGCTCTGCGCCAAGTTCGATGCGCGCATTATCGTCAGGCTCAGCGTGAACATGCGCGCGTCGGGCGACGCCGCATCATCGCCGACGGGCAGCGCATCTGCTGCGGCTTCGGCGGCGGCGGCGGAAGCGGCAGCATGGCTACCACCGCCTGCTGGTGAGCAGGGCGCTGCTGCTGATGTCGACGCTGCTGCTGCTGTTGCTACTGCTGCTGGTGGTGATGGCTCTCGTATCACTGATGACGTCTGCGATGGTGCTTGTGACTGCTCGTGCTGGGCCTGCTCCTGCTGTGTTTGCTGCTGCTGCTGCTGCTCTTGCGCTTGTTGAAGCTCCTCGGGCACCACTCTCAGGCAGCCCGACACCTGCACCTCCGCAGGCAGGCACCCCTGGAGCTTCACCCACTGCTGCTCCATGCGCCCGCTGGCGAGGTCCCTCAGGTCCAGCGCAAACCAGCCCACAAAATCGCCATCGGTGAGGGCTGGTGCAGAGGCGTCGACAGCGATGAGCTGGACCTTGAGCTTCGGGTTATAAGCCTTGGCATCTCTCAGAGCTGCTTCGGTGACCCTGAAGGCCAGCGTACCGCCAGCCTTGCCCCAGAGCGCATCCCTCGACTGCGTCCCTCGCCCCCAAGAGCTACACCCCGTCTCCGCTGTGAGCTCGCAGAGGCTGGCATTTGCCCTCAAGCCTCGCCCACGATCTCTGCTAGTGCCACTGCCCCCTGTTGTAGCACTGGACACTGCCCTCTGAGATGCCAGAAATTGAGGAGGAAGCGCTCTCACGCAGTGCAGCCTTAAGGCCACCTCCTGCAGCAGCATGCGCTTGCGTACCACCACACTGTGTGTGTTCCGCCAACTGCCATTTGAAGTTGATGTGGAAGTTCGGCGTCCATGTTCGCTGCTGACCGTGGTGCGCACCATGGTGGTGCCTACAGTTTGATCACCGGAACGACCAGCTCATACTCTCTGCGGCTCTGAAGCGCAAACATGCATCTGACTCAGATGCTGCGAATCGAGGTGTAATGCGTGCACAGGGTGGTCGGCACTGCCACGAAGCAAGTACACCCCTTGCCTGCTTCAAGGTTCACAAGCACCTGAAAGCGAAGACGGCAACTGTCAGCAAGGCGACTCCCAGTTCCAAGTGACTGGCAACTGTTTCAGCAACGTGGTCCCACTTTCATGTGAATAGTCCACCTTCATGGCAGGCGTGACTCCCACAAAGCATGTGGCGGCCTCGGCATCTTAAGCACCTGGACATTGTTGACGCCGCATTTTTGACAATCGCGCTGCAAGGGCTGCAGCCCACGCAGTCAAACTAGGTGGGGCAAGTTGGCGACAAGCGGGCGCGGCAGCGGTTTGGGTAGCAGCAGCGACTGGCTGACAACGCACGGTGGCATCCAACTGTGCCAGCTGCAGATGCATTGGCACTAACGGTACCAGCAGCAGCCGGCAGCATCAGCGGCGCCGCCTGCGGCTCTGACTGCAGCCATCAGTGGCTGCAGCTACACCGACAGCAACGCATCCTTGACGGCAGCGGCGACATCAGCGGCGGCGCCGGCAGCCGCTGCTGCGGCACATGCGGTGTGGCGGATGTCACTATGGCTGTGATGATGGAGGCGGCAGCACAGCACAGCACAGCACAGCACCAGTCGCACCTGCTGCACCTGCTGCTGCGACCATAACATGCAGCCGCCGTCAAACATGGGCAGTCAGCAGCAGCCGTGGAGAAACAGGCAGCCCAGTTGGCGGCGGCGGGTGCAGTGGCGACGGCAGCAGCTCATGGTCCATGACTCAGAACGGCGCGGCCACAGGCAGGCGCCAGCGGCACGGCGCGACAGGCGGCGGCAGCCAAAGTCAGAGGACCATGCAATACAGTGTAGCGCAAACGCACCTGCCGCCACAGTGGCTCCAACGGCAGCAGCCGAGGCTGCGCGGGGAGCAGCACTCACTGCGGCAACTTGTGAATGGGGGGCCAGTGGCGTCGACTTGCCAGTTGCCAGTACCGCGAGTGCGGCCTATGCCGCGGCAGCAGCTCCAGTAGTCACGTAATGCAGTACGCGTGGTGTGACTGCGCGGCAGACCACTTGATGTCGCCCGCATCGCAGCTGCAGGGCGGTCCAATGCGACGCAGAGCGAACTCGCAGAGGTCATCGATGCCAGACTTTCTGACAAGCTGGAGGAGGCTCTGTGATGTTGATCGGGGGTGCTGTGCCCCTGAGCACTTGCCCATTTACAGTCACAGTGGCACACAGCTCCACAGGCATGGCGTTGACCGGAATGCAGTGGCAGCTGATCAGCGATGCTGAAGCGCTCCAGCAAAGCGCAAGGGACTACTTACACGCCAATCACCGGCCATAGCGGAGGATCACAGGATGTGTGTTGCATCACCCGCCGATGCCCATGCAGTGACCAGATGTGACACGTCCACCTGTCGGCGTCTGCTTACCGCGGCCATTATCCTGCGCAGTTGCAGGCTTCGAATATGGCAAAGACCCGGAGCCCAATCGAGGCTCCGGGGGTTGACTTTTTGACATCATGCTCATGATGGACATACAGTCGTCATAGTAGACGGTCATACTGACAGGCGGCTGTGTGGCAGCACCAAGCAGCACGGTGGTGGTGGTGGTAGAGTTGCAACAGAGTGAGCACTGCATGCAGAATGTTGATTTGTGTGTTACCTGCAACCCAGGATAGCGCTGCTGAAATCCCCATACTGTTGACTCTGATCAATGAGAAACATGACAGAGTGAGGAGGCTGGACAGGTGCACAAGGCTTCCGCCGCCGAACCCTCTCTGTTGTGGCTCATACAGTATACACTACGGTCAGCGATTGACAGCACTGAATCAGAAGTGCTCATATCCGCGTGCAGTCCTTGACACGCATATGCATTCGCAACAAGGGGACCATACTGGTGCGAAGTGGACACCACTGCTTCCAGAAGGGGGTTTGGCAGCGCGCGAGCCGCGAGTTCGGCAGTGAAAAAACGGCAAATTCACGTTGAAGCTGTTTGAACGCTCACCGTATGAGCTCGGGATTGCCAAACGGTGTGGCTGCGACCTCCCGACCAACAGACTTCTCTGGACTGGAGCGAAAGTAGGAACACACCCACAGACCAGGCGGTGCAGCGTATCCTTCAAGCCTAGCATACCACCCTACCCACTTTGAGAACGCCAGAGTCAGAATGGTCAAGTCTCTCATCGCGCTGGTGGCTGTGGCCTGCGTGGCCTCCCTGGGTGATGCAATGACATGCGGACCGGACAATACTGGAGTCACCGACGCTGACGGGAAGGTCTGCTGCCCAGCCATGTAAGTCCACCAACTCCAACGCATTCTTTGTGGCGGTGTGAGTACTAGCTGCTGTCTTTGGCTGCCGCGTCTGCCCGCGCCTATTTACCGATGGTGTACCCGGCTGATGATTCGGATATCAGTTGGATCCTAGATACTAATGTAGTACGGATCCACGTTGGGCTTGCGCATGGACAGCTGTACAGGGTCTTGTTTTGTGTTCTGGGCTCGGCTAGCGAACAATGACGGCAGTATCAGCTTCAGCTATCTAGTCGTTAGAATCGCAGAATGGCGTTCGTGGTTTCGGTTCCAGCATCTCAAGTAATATTGACCTTGCGTTGGGTGCAGCTGAAGATCCGCCAAGACCGCACCAGTTGCGGCGGCGGAGTATTATTGTTGGGACTCCAGCCCAAAGCTAACCACACCTCTCAATCGCCTCTTTTCCACCCTGCAGGTGCGGGGAGTGCGGGGTGGAGTGCAAGACACGCTTCCCCGGCAGCGAGGAGTGGTGCTGCGTCAAGACCATTAAGGCGGCGGGGGTGCCCTGCGGCAAGCCCCCCTGCGTCCTGCAGGCAGCGCCCCCCCAGCCCACCGCCCCCCCCAAGTCCTCCCCCAAGCCCACCGCCCCCCTGAAACCCTCCCCCCAGCCCACCGTCGCCAAGACGCCCAAGCCCACAGCAACCCCCCCGACCCCCAAACCCACCATCGCCAAGACCGCCAAGCCCACGCCCCCCCCCAAGACGCCCAAGCCCACCACCACGAGCGCGCGCGCCACGGACGATCCCGTGAATCCGGACGCGACCAAGCGGCCCACGGGCCCGCGCGCGTCGCCCAAGCCCACGCAGCAGCAGACGGCGGCGCAGGGCGGCTGCGGGCGCAGCGGCGGCGGCAAGCTGAGCGAGGACGGCAAGGCGTGCTGCGCGGGAACGTGAGTCCTCATGGCGAAAAAAGCGGTACTGCTTTGTCTCGACCTCTCCTGTTTATTGTTACATGTAGACCCTAGTTTATTGGCTTATTGGTCCAACTTTGTAGGTCCCAGGAATCCTAAAAACTTGAATCCTATAGTTAATTGTAGTAGATGACTCAATTTGTAGATCTCAGAAATCCTAAAAACTTGAATCCCTTACTTAATTGTAGGAGATAACTCAATGAGTCTGTGTCGATAAAAGTTTAGTTGGTGACGGCAGATGCGCGCGTGGCGCGATGCTGTCGTGTCACGAACCGGATGCGTTGTAGGAGTGCGCACCGCTCTGTTGGCCGACCGCCTTGGTGAACTTCAAGTTGAACTGAGGAAGGCGTCTCAAGGGGAGGGGGCTGCGCGTGTCGCTCACCGTGAGGGGGAAGGGGGGGCTGGGCGGGGCGTATCTAACGCTCATGAACGATTGAGGCAGACGCCAACTAGGGGTTTGCAGCATGAGCGGGGACCAGGCGGTAGCTGACACTGGTAGCAAAACATGTCTGCTGCAACGCTCTGTTTTATTTTGGCGTTTCAAGCTTTGCAGGGGTGGTATGCAGGTATACTATTTGCCACATCATTCATACCTGGTCATGGCCGTTCCAAGAAAATTGTGGGGTATGCAAGTGTGCTGCGCACGGCTTGCGGATCTGCAGCGATTTCTTAGGGACATTGTCACATTTTACTGGTGCTGGCTGCGCGGTGCAGCGCATTGAGGTCTGCATAGTTTCAGCATTATATGTTCCTCTTGGTCCTTGTCAGCGTATTGCAGATTCTTAGCGCACCATGTGCCATGAATGCAGCCGTTGAATTCTGATACAGCGCCTGTGTGACGAGTGCCCCCGAATCATGCGCAAACTTCATGCAGTTCTGCGCTTCCCAGCAACGGCAACCGCCCGGTGCACCCACGGTGCATAACACAACACAAAACAACAAAGAGATGTTGGTTATATCACACATCATACTTCGAAGTATACCCTATTAAGGGGGTCAGCTCTCGGGTCACAGAGCTGCCCCACAGACCACAGAACCGCATGGCAGTGCTTCATACATCATACAAACCATGACATTTCTTCTTTGCCACCAAGCACCTCTAATCAGTATGCCGCTGCTGTTGCTGCCTGTCTCGATGCTGCGTCGCGTGCGTGTGCAGGTGCAAGCAGTGCGGCGGCACCGGCTGCGCGAACGCGCCCGACACGGCGGAGGACTGCTGCGTGGGCACCATCACTAGGTCAGCCGCTGCACCACGGGGGGGGGGGGGGGGGGCATGAGCTGCACCGCGTGCTTTGCGCGCTTGGCCGCACTGCCATGGGAGTTGCTGAATCGGAGGACTAGATTGTGCAGCTGTAAGGGCGCATCCTCAACTTCATAGAAGCAGCACACTTGAAGTTGGCTGTTGAAGATTTGTGAGGTGTGGCTGAATTTCTGTGGATGGACATTTGCAGGGGGCAGGTTGCCGGACACTGAAAAGGGTGTCATGGCTCTCTCAACGTCACTCGGTAGCCTTGTTGTAACCCAATCAGTAGCATTGATGTTTTTTGTATGCGCTTCAAGGAGCTCACCACGACACTCCCTGCACTGGCTCGTGCGCACTTGTTGCAGCAGCCACCTTGTTGAACTGAAAAACAAGCTTTAGGTTTGAAGTATGAGGTTCTTTGGACGTGCAGTGACTTCCGGCTAGGTCCCCCGTGACTTACTCGCAGAGCTGACACTGATTAAATGTTGAGTAATGGGTTGTCAATGGCCTGGATTTCTCCTGTGACCTGCACTTGCTGGCATTGTTTGCTAATGTACAACATCAGAATGCGCGCTTTGGCGCCTGTCGCTGTCCCCACACTGTCAGCTGACAGCAGCCTCAAGCCGACACTCACTGTCGCCAGGGGCGCCCTCGCTGCGCGCTGCACGCCCGACCGATTCGCGGCGCATGACGCTTACGAGCCTCATGCATGCGCGCCATTCGCTGCTCGCTGACGCAGGCGGAACATTCCGTGCGCGATGCACAACGCGCCGTGCGTTACGCACCCGGCGCCCAAGAAGACCTGCGGCCTGTACGATCAGGGAACCCCCGGCCTGAAGGGCATCGCCTGCTGCCCCGCGAGGTGCGTGCTCATTGGCGTGAGAACCGTGCACATACCATATTGCACTGTGTATGCGCGCGTGCCGTGCTTTGTGTGGGGGTACTTTCTGAAGCACGGCTGCGCGTGCGTATGGCTGGCTGGCGTACACGTTTTGAGCGATGAGCGGATGCGCGCGCTTTGAGCGCGATTTGTTCCACTGTCTGATCTTCTCCTAGTGGAAGCAGGCAGCTCAGAGGTGACTGCAGTGCCGTGAGGCATCTGCATAGAGCACATGAGCGTCAAGCGCCGAACCGCACTTTTACCGCAGCAACATTGTCATGCGCCAGTGCCGCACGGCCGCCTGCAACTCTGCCAAATTGCGTACACCACAATCGCCCCGCACCGCACACGTCTGCGCAACCACGCCCCAACTACTGCTGCTGTGCGTGAGGACGTTTCAGGCAGCGGCGCCCTCACTCGCCGCTCCCCATCTCCCTCAACGCTCCGCGACTGGCAGGTGCGGCGACATCTGCGGCGGCGACAACTGCTCGACCGTCTACGAGAACAGCGCGCCGGACTGCTGCGCGAGCGAGATCATCGCCAAGGGCGACTCGTGCGACACGCACATTGCGCCGTGCGTCATACCGTTCGCCGCCTAGAACCTCCCCCCCCCCCGCCGCCCTTCGCCCCCCCCTCCCACAACCGCTCGTGCTGCGTCCACGACCGAGCTTAGACGCTGAAACGGCGCGCACGCAACTGCTGCTAGTCGGACGGTGCCTCACACAGCCCGCTAGCAGCATTGCCGCGCGATGTCGCGGCCGCCCCCCCCCCCCGCCCCCCCCGTACCTTGGTTTTTGAGTGGAAGCGCCTAGCGGGGCCTTCCGCCTCACGCCAGCGCTGCTGTATACTTTAAAGTAGCTAGGCGAGTGTGTGAACTTCAGGAACCATCAAATGCGGGTTCGTTCGAGTGCGTGCCGGCGCGTGCCTTGCCCGCTGCGTGCCTCCGCCCCCCCCCCCCCCCTTCCGCTGGCCCCCTGTGGCGATGCTCCGCAACTGCCGCGATGCTGATGACCAGCGTCGCGGCGGTCACGCTGAGCACTGGGCAAGAGCCCTAGTGTATCAGAGTAACACTAGCACTTGTGCTGCTGCTTGCTGAGCCTCAACACAGTCGGCTGCTGGGTCATCGAGTGCTGCAAAGTCGCGCCCGGTGCCCGCGGGGCCTCGGTTTAGAGGCGTCCATCTGGTTTGTCCTCTGTGTGTGCATGTTGATGGTTCCGTTCAATTTCAAGGTATGTATATCATAATCAACACTTGGCTGCATTCTTGTGCTGCGTCTGCTGCCATGGTGAGGGTGCTCTTGTGTGCTGTGGACTGAATGCCTGGCCATTGCGTGGGGGGTAGGGCTGGTTGAGCTTGAATGCCGAAAGCACTACTTGACAGGTTGTGTACCCGCCATAGAGTCACACCGAATTTGCAAAGAAGGTGTCTTGTCTTGCCTCTGGCTTATATGGCCAATTGTGCGCAGTGACATTGTGCAACAAGTGTTTGAACTGCACTATAGTAACATGGACCACACTCCTGTTCTAGTACGTGTTTAGCATCAGCACTCATCAATTGGATGTTACGTAATGACGTACTTGCAACTGCATTTTGATATTAACCGTTACATTACGGTTACACATCAATTCATTCATTGTCGTAAATTCAGTAAATACTACTTTTGTTCTGGTCTGATGTGGTGCTTACGCTGGCGCCTGCGGGCTGCCTGCGGCTGGTCTGCCTTCGTCTCCCTCTGCACTGCGTGTGCGTATTTCCAAAGCGCAACGCCAAGGGCTTCTTAGTGATTTCCTGTTGTGGCCACATGCATCGGCGCTTTTCTTGTCGTGATGCCTATGAAATGCAACATCTTCAGTAGAGTCAGGACACCTTTTGCCTGAGGTGCACGTATCAGCACGCTTGGCAAACATTGCTCCTACCGTACTTTGCCTGTCTACATCGCAGACGGACTGAAAATCTAAAAACTAAGCAAGGCAGCCACTGGGTCTGAAACATTTGATATCAGGCCTTGAAGTTTGTCCCCGTCGCAAGGGGGGTATGTCCTCCAGTTTCTCACGGTTTTATTCTGAGTAAGACTCCTTATCGCGACACCGTTGAATCAACGGCGCGTGCGTTCAGGGTGTCAGAAGAAGGCGTTGTGTGTGTTTTGCCCTCACTCACTTGACGCCTGAAACCTGAACAGCAAAGCTTGCAGCATGAGGAGCCTGATGATGCTGACGGCGGCCTTCTGTGGTGTTGCGGCCCTCAAGTGCGGCCCGAACAATGAAGGTGTCACAGATGGAGGCGACAAGCCCAAAGTGTGCTGCCCTGCAGAGTGAGTCCACAGAGCAGTTGATGTTCACGTTGTGTATCATGCATGACCACTGCTTGTGCTTATGTGTGTTTGCCTTGAATGCGCCTGGTAAATGTTTTGGCACGAGGCAGGACACTCATGCGTCTTAGACCTCAGTGTGCTCGCAGCATTCGATCGAGATGCAATGTCATCCAGCTCCTGTACGTACATGCGGCGATGCCGCTGCCGACGAGCTTGTGTTCGCATGCTGTATTAAGCTAAAGTCTAGACCGCTTTACTCATCCGCCCTACTCATTACAGGTGTGTGCAGTGCGGGCTGGAGTGCAAGACGCGCTTCCCCGGCAGCGAGGACTCGTGCTGCGTGAGGAGCATCCTCAAGGCCGGCAAGAAGTGTGGCTCGCCGCCCTGCGTGCTGGAGGAGGGGTCCCCAGTGGACACAACACCAGGCTGTGACGTTGACGGCAAGGGCCTCCTCAGCACCGACAAGCGCGCCTGCTGTCCAGACAAGTAAGCTGCCCCGGTGTGCACTGTGTCTCAGGCAACACAGCAATTCCTAGTCATGGCGTGTGTGAGTTCACAGCGCAATTTTGATGAGTAGAGCCACCGCTGCGATGCAGACAGCGGGCTCCCAATCAGCAGAGTCTGAATAGGCACTGGGCCACCGGCTACATGGCGCGTGCATGCAGTCGTAGTGCCTGCAGTAATACTTGGTAACTTGAGCTGCGATGCTCTCACAGGCCTTGCCGCGCGCCGCATGCGAACAACGTGAAGGTAAACATCGCTGTTATCAAGTCGAGCATCAGTCATAATGAACCATCTTGTGTGCGCCATCAGCCCGCAGTCACTACACATTTGCATTGGTGAAGGCGAAGGTCAAAGGGGCCACCGAAAGTATCGGCAGCAGCACAAACACACGGGAGGGGAGGAGCCCACTGTAGGCTATTGTCTTGCACGCGCCCAACCCTGGCATTTTGTGGACTTGTATGTGCCCTGCTCCGTCCGCCATCAAACGCTGCTGGGGCAATTTCTCACGCGGCGCCAGTGTTCGCTACACCGCCATCACCCAGTGCATTTGCAGCGAGCGCGCATTGTCGTTTCAGCTCATCGCACATGATCTCGTCACAACTTGTGCCATCACCCTTATGCTGAGGGGCGCAACCCTCGGGGTATCCTGCACCACGTCGCATACACCACGAATGCTCTCATCGAGTTTGTACGCGCTGTCCCTGCTGGGACATCTCGAGCATGCGCAAACACCCACAAAACGATATGCACGTTACACCCACACGCGCAACTGTACCTCCTGCGCACCCAGGTGCGGCACCTGCGGCGGCAAGGGCTGCGCCGACCGCTACACGGGCAGCGCGGACGACTGCTGCACCGTCAACGTGGCGCGGCGCCAGCGCGACTGCGCGGCGGCGGCGGCGCCGTGCGCCACGACGGTCGTCCCGCCCACGCGCTGCGGCAAGAACGGCACGGGCGTCGCCGGCGCCAAGGGCATCGCGTGCTGCCCCGAAACGTGAGTCGTGAGTCGCCAGCTATGCGTGCAGCTTGGTGTAGTGGCTGAGCGGTGCTGCAGGCGGCAGAGGAGTGTCACTGTAGAGAGAGCGCGTGCTGCGTATGTGTGTGCGGGCCCTGTCATTCTTGCTATAGGCATGAAAGTGCCATTGACAGAGCTCGCCAGTGAACGTCTGCTGCGGAAAGTAGACATGTTGGCTGCCATGACTGTGAGCGACGCAACGGCACAAGCGCGCACTGCTCCCCGCCAGTGATGTCCGCCGCTCAGTAAATTATCGGTGACTGCTGGCGGAACAAAACATTCAAGTCTGTGTGAGCTACTTTTTTATCTTGTGCTTGAGATCTGACTTTGTTTAAAGGGCTGTGCAAGAGGTAACTGCTGCCATGCAGGTGACGCAGCGCGCCAACTGGTTTGTGGGTGTTTGTGTCAGAATTGATCCGCCACGTGGCTGCGGCACACGTTGCGGCGCTGACCATTGGGTGCGCCGGCTTTTCTTGCATAGCCACAGCTATCTCTCAGTAAGCGCGCAGCGCTACGCTAGCGTGCTGCATTGATGCCGCCGTAGCTGCGGGGTCTGTGGCACGGCGGCACGAACCGGGTGCCGCTCACGCCACCGTTGACATCTGAGTTTCCGCTTACACATACTCATACCTTGCTCCGCTGCTGCTGCTGCTGCTGCCGCTGCGCAGGTGCGGCGTCTGCGGCGGCGACGCGAACTGCGCGCACCGCTTCCCCGACAGCGCCTACTTCTGCTGCAGCAGCGAGGTCATCTCGCACCGCCGCTCGTGCGACGAGTTCAACGCGCCGTGCACCATTCCGCAGAAGAAGAAGGCGCCGAAGGCTTGAAGTTGATGCGTGGGGCCCCGAAGGCTTGAAGTTGGCGTGTGGGTGGATAGCACGCCTGTCGCACCGGCAGCGACATCCACCGGCACTCTGTTGCCGTTTTCTGTGATGTTTGGATTACATGGTGGTCAGTGTGTCGGGCATTTGCCACGTTCGACAAGGCAGTGGTGTGGTGTTCAGCAGTGCTCTGTTTATTACCAAAACGGAGGCATCCTGCGGCAAACCGAATACGCGTCGATCACTTCGAAGATTGGTTAGCTGCTGGTGACAGCTCTGTGACCTGACGCCCAGTTGTGGCAGGGTCACTTTCGTCTCTATATTGTGACATGAAATATTGCGAGTTTGGTACGCAACGCAAATGTGACACGGTGCCTTTGGGGCCCGGTCCGTGTTGCTATGACATTGCCGGTTATGCAGATAGCGACGGGGTCTAACGCATTCATACCTAGACCCACACAGTTGCAGTGCGCGCTCAATGGCACTGATTTATGTGACTCTTGTCAATTGTGTTCTGATCGCTGTGTTTGTTTTGTGCTTTGTTCTTCATATGTTTGCATTTGAGTGCACAGCAGATTGCTCAGCAAGCAACGATGTCTGCCGTAGTCCTGTGCAGCTCTCAAGTATATTACATCTTTCAACGATATGCGTGTGAGCTGCACAGTCGATGGTGTTTCACCTACTGGTTGGAGTGCCTCCAACTCTGCGATATTTGTTGTACGACGTACAATATTATTCAGTATTTCAAACCCCCCAAAACCCTAACCCTAACCCTAACGTTCTCGGATTTGAGATTTTTTGGCGCCCTTCGCAGAATGGAGGTGTACACATGTACATAGATGCTGCTCCTTGCTTGCAGCACAGCCTTCCTGGTCAACTTTCACAAGCACTCTGGACTCGCCGTTTCTGACTGCCGAGTAGGCAAAATGACTATATATGTACATGTACATGTGTACATGTAGCTATGTGTATACACATGCCTGTACACATGTCCACTCGACCTACAACTACAAGACACCTACAGGACGGCACATGGCCCAAACGGAGGTCATCAGGATCGAGAGCGTCTGCAGCTGCAAGGGACGCAGCAGCGGAGGCAGCGGCGGAAGCAGCCGCAGCAGCAGCGGCTGCCGCCCAAGCTGAGGAGGAGGCGGTCGCAGCTGAGAAGGCAGCGGACGAAGCTTGTGCCGATGACGGACCCCTGCGAGGCTGCGTCGTGTGCACAACGGGACTGGAGCCAAGCCTAAGGGTGAGCCATTCGTTGCTTCACGCTTGACTGACCTCACCCCTGGCGAACAGAGCACAGCAGCACTCAGTAAAATCAGCTGAACTGAACTTGCCATTCCAGCAACCGCTGGGAAACAACCATGCTACAGCTTTCGTGAGCATCACGCAACAGCGCCCCCCTCGGCCCCCCTCCCCTGCCCGCTGAACGCTCCTTGAAGATCGCGCAGCCCACCCCCAAATGCCCCCCCCCCCCCCCCCCCCCCCATGCGCAGGAGCGCGTCAGGCGCGCCGTCGAGTCTCTCGGCGGCGAATACTCCCCCGGCCTCACGCACGCGACGACGCACCTCCTCGCGCGCGCCGCCGCCGGCGACAAGTACGCCATCGCCGCGGCGCGCCCCGCCGCGATCGCCATCGCGACGCCGGACTGGGCGCTGCGCTGCGCCGCGGCGCGCGCGCGCCTGCCCGCCGCGGACTTCGCGCTGCCGCCCTTCGCTGGCGTGCACGCGTGCTGCAGCGGCCTGCCGGCGGCGCGGCGCGCGGCGGTCGCGGCGGCGGTCGCCGGCGGCGGCGGCGCGTACCGCGGCGACATGGACGTCGACGTCGTCACGCACCTCGTGACGGACGCACCGCGCGGCGCCAAGTTCGATGCCGCGCGGCGCGCGCGCGGCTGCTGCGTGGTGTCGCCGGCGTGGGTGGACGCGTGCGTGGCGGCGGGGGCGCGCGTGCCGGAGGCGCAATACGCTATACCGCCGCCGCCTGAGGAGGGGGAGGCGGCGGCGGCGGCGGCGGCGGCTGCGGAGGGGGAGGCGGCAGCGGCGGCGGGCGGCGCGGCGGCGGGTGGCAGTTCGGACGTTGCGGGCAGCCCTCAGGTGCGCCGCTTTCGGCGCGCTGGTGTAGCGGGCGGGCGTGCAGCAGAAGGCGGCGCAAAGCCTTAAGGTGTTATGTAGCGGAGATGTTAGGTGGCTCTCTGGTGAGGTTGGGAAGTGCGCTGCTGCACACGAGCGAAGCCCTGCACGGTCGCTCTCTCAGCAGGGCGTGCCTGCAATGCGGTGATGCCAGTAATTGCGCACAGCGGGCGACTCTTACGTGCTCACGGCATTGCCGACGCGCGGCACCCGCCCCCGCAACCCTCAACTGCCGCACTACCAGGCCCCCTTCGCCGCACCGCGCGTGCGCGGCTCGAGGACGTCGTGCTGTTCGGCCCTCGCACGCCGCTGTTACACTTCAACAATGCTCCGCATCAACATACCCCGCCCCCCCTACCCCCCCCCCCATACCCCCCCCACCCCCCCCCCGCCTGCTGCGCGCAGGGCGACGACGCCTTCGCCGCGCAGCTCGCGCGCGCGCGCGAGAGCGGTGCGCTCTCCGGCTGCCGCGTGCTGCTGGCGGGCTTCGCGGCGCCGCGCGCGGCGGCGCTCGCGGCGGCGCTGCGGCGCGCGCGAGCGACGCGCCACGCGCAGCCCCACCCGTTGCTGACGCACGTTGTGTTGGGGGACCCCGCGCTGGTTGATGCGCACACGCTGGAGGCGCTCGCGTCGCACCGCCGCGCGCCGCGCGTCGTGACGGCGCAGTGGGTGTTTGACAGCGCCGCGGCGGCGGCGGCGCTGCCGGCGGAGGTGAGGCCGCGCGCGCGGCGTGGCGTCGTGCGATGAATGCGTGTCGAGCGTTGGGGATTGCTGGGAAGGGGTTCCTTGTGAGGCTGGGCAGCGGGAAGCCAGCCGGAGCGCTGGGAGTATCGACAGCGCGGCGGCAGCGATCGAAACGCGTCGAAGCGTGCTGCTGCGCGAGGCCGCTAGTGCTCTGCTCGTGCTGTCGACCTGTGCTGCATGCACTATGAGAGTGAGCCTCCTGCGGCGCGTCACCTGGACGCTTCCTGACGCTGCTGATGCCACGCGTGACCACACACTACGGTAGCATTTCCGTTTCGGCTTTTCAGTGCATGCTGCCGCCTGTCCACGCCTGCAACCAATTCCAGTGAGCCCGCGCTAGACAGGCGCAATGCGCGTCGCTGCCCCCAGCCAGCCCCTGCGACTACTCCCCCCCAACTGAACCCTGCTCGACGACTGCTTCGCGCGCGCAGCGTTACCTGGCGCCGCCCATCGCGCGGCGCGACTCCAGCCGGCAGGACGCGCGCACGCGGAGCGGCGCCGCCCCCGCGCCGGCGCCGCTCACAGATCTCGGCATTGCGGAGTCGGCGTTTGCGCCAACGCGCCCAAGGGCCCAGCCGTTGTTTACCAGCAACTCTCAGCCGCCTGCAAGTGCTGGTGGCGCCGCCGCTGCGCGCAAGCGGCGGCGCACGACCGGCAGCGGCGGCGGCGCCGTAACGTTCGGCGGCACGCGCGTGGAGGACGGCGCGTTCGCGCCCTTCAGCGCGGACTGTAGCAGTGCGTCAGCGGCAACGCGCGGCAGCAGCGGCGGCAGCGGCGACGCCGGCGGCGCGCTGGACCAGCTGCTGAGCGGCATAGGCTTCGTCCTGCCGCGGGGAGGGTTCGCGGACAAGGCGGAGGCGGCGGCGGTGCGTGCGCGGCTGGAGGCGCACGGCGGCGCCATCGTCGGCGACGCCGGCGCTGCTGCCGCCGCTGCCACTGACGCTGACGACGACGCCGACGACATCCGCGACGCGCCGCAGCTGTGCTACGTGATGTGCGCGCGCGGCCGCGCGCCCCCTGACGGACCCGACGCCGCCGCCGCCGCTGGCGCGGGGACGCTTGCGTGCGGCGGCGCCGTCACACCGCTGTGGCTCGAGGCATGTGTGCGCAAGCGGCGCGTGTACCGCGCGGACGCGTGGCCGCTGTTCTCGCCGACAGGGTGCATCGCAGCAGCAGCAGCAGCAGCGCCGGCGGCGGCGGCGGCGGCGGCGGCGCAGGGCGCATCGGCGACCGCAGCGGCGGCGGGCGCGGTGGCGCCGCTGCAGCACTTTGCGCGCGGCCGCGGCTTCGCTGTGTGCTTCACACAGGTCGAGGGCGCCGAGAGGGCGGGGCTGGAGGCAGCGGCAGCGCTCGCCGGCGCCGACGTACTGGAGGTATGTGTGTATGTTGCAGCAGGGGACGTCATGATCATCAAATGCGAAGTGCCGCTGCAAGCTGCTTGCATGTTGTGCATGCATGGCACTTGACACTGTTGGGCCTATCGCAGCTGACCGAATGACACGTCGGAAAGTAGCCAGCAGAGCGCTGGCACCTGCTGTTGCAACACGTAATGCCATGCTGTCATGGGCAGTCCTAGCATTAGGTTTGGTGACTGGAATGCGGTCAGCAGCTTTGAGCGTAGCTGCTGCGCCACCAGTTGTCCACTGCACATGCATAGTGTTTGGGCGCGCGGCAGTGCAGGGGCGGAGATGTAGGGAGCAGCGCAACCCTCCACTTGTGCGCCTGCAAGCCGACGGCAGCAGGCGAAGGCGCTGCGCCGCTGCCTACGATGGTCGCTGCTGGCTGACAAACTTGACCGCGTGCGCGCGCCAATGGCAGCGCTCGGCATCCACATACGACAAACCCTCGCCACAGCGCTCGATCCATGTCGCCGCAGCAATGCATCATCAGACCGCTGCGCTGCCGCCGGCCCTGCGCGTGCTGCGTTCCACAGGTGCTCAACAGGCACGTGACGCACCTCGTGTGCGGCGCGCCGCGTGGCGCCAAGTGGGAGGCGGCAGCGCGCTACGACGCGCACATCGTCTCGCGCGGCTGGCTGCTGCACTGCCTCGAGCACGGCTACGCGCACAGCTGCGAGGTGCGCTTCGCGCTGGCGCCAGGCGCGGAAGCGGCAGCAGCAGCAGCAGCGGCGGGCGGCGCCGGCAGCAGCGAGCAGGAGGCGCTTGCCTGCGCACCCGCCACAGGCGCGGCCACCGCCGCTGATGACGGTTGCGACGCTGCAACATCTGCTGCTGCTGCTGCCGCTGCCGACGGAGCCGCTGCCGCTTTCGAAGCGGACGCGCCCGCAGAGGACAGCCTGCCGCCGGTGCCGCCATCGCCAGACCGCGAGCCGCCGTCTGAGCCCTCGCAGTTCACGCAAGTAGGGCTGGCGTCGCTGGAGGCGGCGCTGCTGGAGGCGCGTGGCGGCGGCGGCGGCGGCGACGGGCGGCGGCGCACGCGCATGCGGCGCAACCTGACGGCAGCGGCGGTGGCGGCGCCGCTGCCGGAGGCGCCGCCGCCGAGCGCTGCTACTGGCGGTGCCGCCGGCGGCGGCGGCGGCAGCAGCGGCAGCGGCACGTCACAGGGCGAGGGCCTGCTGAAAATTTCGCTGGCGGAGCTAGAGAGGGGCGGGCTGGCGTCGGGCAAGCGACTGCGGAGCCGTGGCAGTTTTGGCGCCAGTCCGGGGCTGTACAGAGGCGGCGAGAGCATGGCGGTGGAGTCCCAGGTCGTGGAGTATGAGGAGTAGCGGTGCTGCGGCACGGCGAGCTGCTGAGCCATGTGATGAGTTCAGCGTAGCGCGCGGAGTGGGTGTCTGTGTTTCCGCAGCACACGTGTGAATATGACACATGGGGGGTCCCACCGTTTCCCATCGCCCAATTGCGTTCGCCAACAACGTGAAACTGCACTGCTTGATTATTAGTGTGGTTCTCGCCGCTGCAAGTGGCGTGTCACCCCCGGACCAGGACTTGGTATCTCAGGTCTCAGGTCGTGGAGTATGAGGAGTAGTGGTGGTGCCGCACGGCGGGCTGCTGAGCCATGTTGGTAGCTGTGGCAGCTGGTACTTGAGCGGGGACTGGGATGATTTTAGAAAAGCGCAGAGTGCGTGACGCTGCACCCCCCCCCACACTATCAGCACATCTGTGAATAGAAGTATGACACACCTTTTCCCTATTCCAATGTGTTCGCCGAAGCGTTCAGCTGCAACTACACTGCGCGCGCGCGTGCCTTGATGCTTGTCGGCAGGCGTCCCGGTCTGCGAGCGAGCGCGCGCCGGGCGCACGCCTTCTACTTCGGGGAACCAAGTTCAGTCTGCTGCTGTCCTGTTGAACTTTGAAACCAAAACTACTCAGCGCTGAGAATCATTTGGTCCCTGAACCATGTCGCCCTGAACTGTCCGAGCTTACATTTGCCCCTTGTGAAAGTATATCGCCTTCCTGGTGGACAAGTAGATTATGCGTGTGCATGTGACAATGCTGGACAATACCCAATGCAGAGCAACAGATGGCTCAATCGCTGCTCCACCATTTTGCATACAGGAATGTGTGCCGTGTGATGCTTTGCATTGTGCCGCCGGGCCTGCTCACTGCTGTGCCAAAATGAGCAGCCGATAAAGCAGATGCTAGCATTTGGGACAGATCCAACAGATGAGCTACACAACAAGCATGCTGAGAAGCAGCAGCAGCAGCAGCAGAGTTACAGAGGGACATCACGAAGCATAGAGCGTTCGAGTTCAAATAGTCGATTACGGACTGCATGTGTGGGTCGGGGGAAGGTGTCGGTACTTCCACGTTTTATGTGAGCATGCTCTCATATGGCTTGCGATATTAAAGGCACTGCTTCGAGAAGCAAGCCCTTGCAACCAGTGGCATGAACGCAGGTGACCTCCCCCCCCCCCTCCATCCCCCCTTCCACATTGCTCAGTTCACGCAACCTCGCCGCGACCCCCCCCCCCCCCTCCTCCCCATCGCGTGCGTGCGCTCGCGTCTCGTGCGTCACTGAGGAATCGCCATTGGCGCATACGCAATACCACGCTCTAATGTACACATTTGCACGCTTGCCAGTAACCTAACTCGCCCTCACTCAAACCGTCACCGGAACAGCATGTACGCCTCCAGTGCTTCTCTGCCGTACGCAGACTGGAACCATCCGACCTCACTCACAACTTAATTCGCTCATCATAGTAACCAGGAGCTGGGCAGGACTGGCTGGCTTGCACATGTGCGAACAACAGCCATCCTGCCCGCCGTACGCTCATTGAGCCGCAGGACATTATCAACGGGGGGCTGCAGTGCCAGCAGAAGGCAGTGGCGCTGCAGCCCATTTCTAGACTGGGGGGGGGGGGGAGCTCCACACTCTAGCCGCCCCGCCCGCCCTCTGACCTGTTGAACAGAAGCACAGCGCAGCGCGGCGTAGTGAGAGCTGGGCCCTTCGAGCTGAGACTGCAGAAGGGTGCGCTCTGGAGCAAGTCAGATGATGCATTTCATAACTGGATCCAGCACTGACGTACAGCATCATGATAATTCATGGACAGTGCTCGATGCCAATACCAGTTTGGTAATGAAGTACTTCTCTATTGTGGACTGGGGCTGATAGACGAAGAGAGCATCGCTGACGTGCAGTACTATGCTCCTGCATCTGCCATGAGCACTTACATGAAAGCGGTGCGCAACAGCAAATTCAATGTCACCGGAGTGCTCAATCACTACAGAAAGAGCGTCGCCACTGGCCAGAGCAATCATGAATCAACCATGCATCGCCATCACTCCAACGACACAAATGCAGAAGTCACATTGCTCGGCCCTTTGCGCGCAAAAACACCTTTCAAAAGTACTATGCGGTGCCGACTCATCAAAAGCGATGCGTGTGACACACATCAGCAGAGGCAAAGAAACACATTACATGTACGCTGGCTCTGCTTTGCTGGCCTCTGGTTGTCAAGACTTTGGTACTGCATGCAGGCTGTATGACAGCACACTAAAAGGTTCGCAACCACCCTGCAAGTGCTGATACTGGTGAGTTTTGCCGAGCAGTGCTGATGCACAAGCCTGCCGGAGAAGCACAAGCCACAGCAGAACTTGTGCTTCAACACCAGACTAAGCTTGGCAAGTTTCTAATGCTGTCATTATGCTGAGCTGTCATGGACGTGCCTTGAGAGTGCCACTTACCCCATTGCGTGTGCGCCATCGCCAACTGCTGTTCCTGCAGAGCCCCCCCCCCACCCCACCCACCCCCCTTCTCCACTCTCGCCTCCGTCCCCCTGTTTCACCCATTTTGCTCATTATTGCCTCGACCTCACGAGGGGCTGCAGAGCCAGCAAGGCAGTAGCGCTGCAGCCCCTTCGTAAGTTGAGATTTGGCCGCATCGTGCTGCACCCGTCCCCCAGCCCCTTACGCCTGTAGAACAGAATGTTGGACAGAAGCAGCACGGGGGCATTGCAAAGTGAGGAGCGCTGGCACTTCAAAATGAAGTCAAAAAGAGTTCAACTGCGCATTTGGAGTAAGACTGACAATGTACATCCTGCAGCTGTGCCAGCGCCGCGGCAGCCTGCAGTGGCGTGTCACGAGGCGAGCACAGGCATTGGGAGCGTCACCAACTTGATGTACCACTTCAAGTAGTGACACTGTCTCTGCGCAGCTGGCGCAGGCCATCATGCACGCGTGGCACGATACGCCATGATGATGGCATGAGAACATGGCCGCAGGAGCAAGGCACATGGCAGCAGCGCGCATGAGGCGCTCACTGCAGAGACAGGCAGCCTGACGCCGTAGTGAATTCACCACACAATGGAGCCTCAGAGCGGTGAATGAACAACGCAGCACAATTGCATTGTGCTGCAAGCAGTCGCGCATAACCCCATAACTGGTGATATCAACCCGCAGAAGAAGGCAGAGACTCTGGCAGAGAAACGCACAGACTCCGCTCTGCGCAGCGCGGCCGCATACCTTCAGTCATGACGGTGAAAGCCTCACCTGGTTGGCATCATCTGAGACGGGGCCATGGACGGTGGCTTCCGCGTCGGCGAGCTGCCTGGCCGCCGCTTCGCGCAGCCTGTCGGCGGCGGCGGCTCGCTCCATGATGGCGGCGGCGCGCTCCTCGTTGACGGCCTCGCTCTCTCTGTTGGCCTCGAGCAGTGCGTAGTAGGCGGCGCGCTGCCTGCCAATAGCATCGGCGCACTGCCTCTCAGCAGCCTCGGCGCGCATCTCGGCGGCCTCGCGCATCTCGGCGGCCTCGCGCTGGCTGTCCGCAGCCTCGATGACGGCGCGCATCCCGGCGGCGCGAGCCTCAGCTGCGCGCAGCTTCTCGGCAGCCTTGGCGGCGCAAGCCTCGGCGACGGCGCGCATCTCGGCGACCACACGCTGCTTGTCGGCAGCCTCCGCGGCGGCGCGAGCCTCAGCGGCATCACGCGCATCCTCAGCTTTGCGCAGCTTCTCGGCAGCCTTGGTGGCATCCTCGGCGGCGCAAGCCTTAACGGCAGTCACGCGCTGCTCGTTGGCAGCCTCCACGGCGGCGCGAGCCTCAGCAGCGGCACGCGCATCTTCAGCGGCAGCACGCGCAGCTTCAGCGCGGTGCTTGGCAATAGCCTTGGTGACTGGTGACGGGGCGCCGCCAATTGGCGGGCTCCGCAGGAACGCGCCGCTGGTCGGCCGCGTTTGCAGCGGGGCGCGCCGCGGCAGCCGCGCGCTGCTTGGCGGCGGCGGCGCGCGCATCCTCAGCTGCGTGCTGCTTGGCGGCGGCGGCGCGCGCATCCTCAGCTGCGCGAGCGGCGGCGGCGCGCGCATTCTCAGCTGCGCGCTGCTTAGCGGCGGCGAGGTGCCTGTCGCGAATTTCCAGGGCTGCGCGCCGTCTGTCGGCAGCGTTAGCAGCGGCGGCTGCCTCTGCGGCGATGCGCTGTTCCCCCGCGGCCTCTGCAGCAGCGCGCGCCGCGGCAGCCGCGTGCTGCCTCTCAGCAGCCACGCGCTGCCTCTCAGCATCTTCCGCAGCCGCGCGCTGCTGACGGGCCGCCGCCTTGGCACGCTGTCAAGCGTAGCGCAACAGTATGAGCATCGGCGTCAGTGCATGGCCGCAGGGCTGAGTACAATCGTAAGCCATGAATGAGTACATAGCAGCCTCCATTTGCGCCATGCTGCATGGCTGGCGCAAAGTAGAGTGCAGCACTTGGGCCAAATAGAGACAAGACCATAAAGCTTTAGGGTTAGCATTCAGCAAAGGGTCAGCAGTGTTACAACTAGGGTTAGGGTTAGGGTTTGAGGTGTCGGGTGTGCCCCTGAGCACTGCAACATGACCAGGCGTGCATGGCAAACTATTGGCAGTACGGATTATTGAGCGCGTTACGACGCACCTGGGCAGATGTGATGGCCGAGCCCAGCGCCTCGAACCCGCTCTCCAGCACATCGACCAGCTGGCGCGCATTCGTGGGGCCCGCGTTGCGAGGGGCATCTGTACAACACGCGCAACACGGAAGCGGCCATTGGAGGGTAGTACAGAGGCGGCTGCATACATCTGTGAAGCACTCGGTGTACAATTGTTGCCATGTCTCAGCACGAGCACATCCGTTGAATCGGCCAGTAGTGTACAAATCGAGGCAGCACGCTCCAAGCAACTCCACTGCCCGCATGCCAAACGCGCCGTCAACACATCCTGCCGCAGGCATCATCACCCCTTTCCGTGCCTGCACCCTCACCCTTGGTGGCGCGAATGTGCGCAGGGCCGATGGCCGCCGTGACCGCCGCTATAGCGGCAACGATGCTGGCGTCGTCATCAACGCGTGCCAGGCGCGCCTGCTCCTCCAAGTCGTTAAAGCGTTTAAAGGCCACCCTCAGCCTGTGGCCGATAGCCTTCCAAGCTTGCTTGCGCTGCTGCTGCTGCTGCTGCGCCGCCGCCTCTGCCTCCGCCGCCGCCGCTGCCGCCGCCGCCGCCGCGGCCTCCGCCTCCGCCCTGGCGCGCAAAGAAGGTGCAGCAGCATGTCTCAGCATCATGCAGCAGCACGCCGCATTTGTGTTGTGAGAGGCGTCTCGCCCAGCGCACAGCACGATTGAATTCACACGGGGTACACACAGAGTACAGCCACAGCGCTGCAGCGCTCTGCCTCATCATCCTGAGTGCCTTCGTGGCGGTGGCCTCGTTGTGGAAAGGCAAGTTGCGCAGTACACTTCACGACGTAGTTCATACAGAGTACACGCAGAGTACACACACAGCACCTGCGCGCGCAGCGTTCTCACAGGCTGACTGCCTTTGTGGCAGCAGCCTCCGTGTCAACAGGCGATTCGCGCAGCCCACGTCGTACTGGAGTTCACACAGAGTACAGAGTACAGCCACCAGCGCCGCAGCGCTCCCATCCTGACTGCCTGCGTGGCGGCGGCGTCCACATCAATAGGCGACTTACGCAGCGCGCAACGCGATCGAGTTCACACAGAGGACACGCAGAGTACACGCACGGCGCTGCAGTGCTCCGCCCACTCACGTCCCGACCACCTCTGTGGCGGCAGCCTCCACTGGCGACGGCCCACCATCAGGCACCTGGCTGGCGCGCTGCCGCTTGCAAATCTCAGGGAGGTCGAGGCCGGCTGTTTCGGCAGTCCTGATTGACCCCGCTGCTGCAGGTGCCGCTGTGGCAGTGCGCCGTGGCAGCGGCGGCTGTGCGCTGGCAGCGGAGCCCATTACCTGAGGCAGGGCATGCAGATGCACACGTGCGCGCTCAATATCATGGCAACTGCCGCTTTGCTCCATGTCCCGCGAACGCATTGAGTTGATCTGAGCGCCTTCAGGCCTGCGTCTTGCAACGCGTGTTTACAAAATGAGGAGACGATCGCAACCGTGCAAGCGGTCGTGTATTGTGTGGCTGCAGCATATGCCTGGCACAATGTCGAAACAGCGCGGCGTATACGACTGGCACCCGATGTGTATTTTGAGCCCCATTGACGGACACTTCGCAAGCGAGGCATGTGTCTAGTCTAGGCGCTGCAGTCTGCATCTGAGCACCGTGACCATCCTATGGCATATGGTCCATGGATCGATCGATTGAGAGCATGCAGCAGCACTCGCCTGCAGGATGCGCTCAATACTTGAGTGGCTGCCGATCGACATGCATTGAGGTCATTGATCTGAGCACTGCGTCGCATACAGTTTATCATCAATGGTCGTTGTTATAGCCTGCTCTGTACAGTGAACGTAGTTCATTTGCGGATGTCTGATGATCGGTGCATGTGGACGTGGCTTCGAGTCTATCTGACAGTGCTTGGCCATGTTCATGAGATCTGGCTGAGATAAGCCCCCGCAGCATTTGTAAACAAAGCATGTGTACACAACAACTGCTTCATGTAGCACACGTCATCACAATCAATGACATGTTCGGCTACACAGCCATGCCATGTGTGGACTACTTGTGAAGTGCTTAAGATTCGCATGGTATGACGCAAGCTGTTGTATGCATCAGCGGTCATGATGTACCTGTTACTGCGTGGATGATGTGCCCTGAGGCGGCGCATTCGCGTACGCAGTCAGCTTCGCGACGAAAAGCTTCAGAAACCGGCTCCCCATTTTGTCGTGTATACCAGTGTCGCGCCTCAAGACCATCCTGCCAGCCTGGAAGATCTCCGCAGCAACCACGGCGCTTTCCCAGACTCCTGACGGCTTCGCCTTTTCTATCATTTCGATGGCCAAACTGCTTACAGAGTGCTGGCCCTCGTCCAGGTTCACCGGTGAGTCTCCATAAAACGCCCTTATGTTCAACTGACAAGTATCATTTGAAAGCGGAAGCGGCTTCATAGCTGCTCTGGCCTCCTGCCTGCACAAAATTTAGCAGCATGTCTCGTCAGCGCTGACATGGACGCCAAACCACACATGACAGAGCTGGATTACGTACGTGCATTGCGCGAACGTGGGGCTTCATTTGGCTGCTGCCCATACAAAGCCAGACAGCACTAGCACCACCACTGGCTTCTGCCGCGGAAATCACGCGCTTTAATTTACTACTAGCACACTAGCGTGCGAAACACTGCCAGGTTTGCCTGCACAACAAACTTACCTGCGCGGCCCAGGGTGTCTTCCTCTTAGATAGCCCCTGGTGCACGATCCCTGTCTGTTGCGCTACTAGCAGGCGCGGGAGCTGACTACACTCCCCAGAGCTTACTGTTACAGTTACTCTCCTGCTGTAGAACTTCAAACGGTTGCTAAGTAGTACCTACCTACCTTGTGGAAGTTTGCCTGGCAATCATCAGATCGCGCCTCGACCACCATCAGGAGCCTTATGCTGCGTGCTTCATGCTCGATGATCATGCTGGTTTGAGGCTGATGGCAGTCTGTGCGTGCCGGGCTGGCGCTGCCCGCAACGGCACACGCTGCTGGCGGCTCGCGAACAGGCTGTTTCAGTCTGATCGCAAGGGAGGCATTGCTTCCCGTTGGGGCACTTGCAGTCACTTACTGCTGTGCTCAGGTCGTCCCTGGTGGCGTAGGCGCGCTTGGTACGTGGCGGGCGCGTGCCTGGAGGTACCATACCGTCGTCGCACTTTCCACTTGAAGGTGCGCAGGAGCGGTTTTTGGCCTGGGCACACGACCTGGCGGCACCACGAAACAACAGGTAAAGGCCAGACAAGAGCTGCTGTCCAAAACACAGGAAACCCAGGTGCAAGTCAACCACTTGTTGGCTGCCTGGGACGCTCTGCTGTCGCGGCAGCGCAGCAGGGCTGAAAAGGACCTGGCGTGCTGACCGATAGGCGACCGCCTCTTTAGCCACGGCCGGCACTCTAAGCAGCAATGAGAGGGTCTGGTTGATCCGCGGGAGGGTACCCAGCCACCGATGGGTGCCCTCCTCTGGAAGAGAGGGGGGCTGCCGCCCTCTTTCTTCCTAGGCCGTGCCTGCGTTCAGCAGCATGCTCTTGTCTGGTTGTACTGCCTGGTCACAGTATGTCAAGCACCAGTAAGGCTGCATACATCGAATACCATACCAATTTGCCCGCCTTGCAAGCAGGGAGGCTGACGCAAGTCGTGCAGGTTGTGCTGGGATCCGGTGTTCCGCAGGCTTGTTGTTGCTTGGCGTGCTGCATCGCTTGTGTAGGTAGTTCCCCCGCGAATGCGGTCTCCACCTTGTCGTGGTGCGGGGGCTTGGAACTGAGCCTTGCCGGTTCAGGTCCACCAAGAGAGACCAGCGTGTAGTTGGCTTGCATCATCATACACACCGTGGTGCAATGGAAGCACACCAGCGCAATATATGCCCGGGTTCAATTCCTGCCGGTGTGAAGCTGCTCATACTACACATGTATTTGCTTGACCAACACCTCTTGTGCTTCAATGCTTTATGCGGTGATCGCCACAGCAGTACGCGGTTGCCACACTGTGTTTACACTTGTCGATCTACTGTAATGCGTAGCGTTGAATGGTCATGGCCAGGCACAGCGACATCAGGTCCGCGACGACAGGCGTTTACATGGAAGCTCCACACTAGTGTTTGCGTCTTATGGTTGAATGCTGCACTTGTGCGGGCCTCATCAGCGAATGTGACCACCATGTCATCATTGTGGCTGCTCAACAGCCTGCGACTGAAACGCACAACTTGATGGGAACAGCATGTCCCCAAGCAAGGCATTTCGAAATCTGACCCACTGCATGCTTGTTTTTGCCCCCCCCCCGATCCCCTCGATGCCATAGTACAGGCATTTTGTGCAGAGAAGCGACAATTGTTCAGACCCCGGCTCGTCCACCCACACGCGCGCATACCTCACCATACCCCCCCTCTTCTGCTCACCCGTTGCCCGTTTCAGCGCGCATGAGGCCTTCAAAGAACAGACGCTACCCATACCCAGTTTTTGAAAGCAGTGTGGTAGCTCCGCGTGTCCCCCACACTTGAAAGGGGCTGAGCAGTGACAAGTGGGAACGTCACCTACCTTGCCTGCATCAGGCGCGCCGGGGAGACCCTCGGCGGCGAGTACTATTACGGTGGCGTCCTGCAATCCATCTACAAGCGCACGCCCCTCGGAGGTCGCGCTGCCCACCCCATACGCCACTCCCCGCCCCCCCGCCCCCCGGGGCCCGCAGGAGCGCGTCAGGTGCGCCATCGAGACCTTCGGCGGCGAGAACTATTACGGTAGCGTCCTGCGATCCATCTATAAAAGCATGCCCCTCGAAGGGCGCTGCCACTCCCCCCCCCCCCCCCCCCCCCCATGACTGCCCCCCCCCCCCCCCCCGCGCGCAGGAGCGCGTCAGGCGCCGTGGAGTCCCTCGGCGGCGAGTACTCCCCCGGCCTCACGCACGCGACCACGCACCTCCTCTCGCGCGCCGCCGCCGGCGACATGTACGCCATCGCCACGTCGCGCCCCGCCGCGATCGCCATCGCAACGCCCGACTGGGCGCTGCGCTGCGCCGCGGCGCGCGCGCGCCTGCCCGCCGCGGACTTCGCGCTGCCGCCCTTCGCGGGCGTGCACGCGTGCTGCAGCGGCCCGCCGGCGGCGCGGCGCGCGGCGGTCAAATGTTAGTCGGGCGTTAAACTTTTTGGTGGTGAATGGCACATGAGTCGAGTAAGAAAACAGTCGAGTACTGCTCATGATATGCCCTCTGAAAGCCGTACGAGTGTTTCTTGGAGTTATGCACCTGCCCTTGGGGAAATTTCTTCGTCGACATGTTGTGCATGTAGTCAATGGTCACTCCCGTGCTTCGCACAAGGCGCCTCCAGCGCCTCTGCTTCCTCTGCTGCTATGCAGTGGCAACAGTGTGCCCTGCCAGCGTACTAGTAACTTCCAATCGAATAAAGTGAGCATTGTATTTTTTATTGATTCTCGCTCAGGGCGCGAAAAGCATTGTACTATATTTGTTGGTTTATTCCGTGCCTACGCGCGCGGGATCCTAGCTCGTTAACGAGGGTTAGAGTTAGCCGCCAGAGTAGTTTGGGGCGAGCGCATCGCGGTGGCTACGTATACGCGCAGGGAGTTAGGGCTACCGTAAGACTACGGTAAGAGTCAGGATTAGCTGAAGGTTAGGTCTGACGCAAGGGGCTTGCGATGAACTGATTGCACTGACGTTCACAAAGAGTCCCGACCTGCGCCCACGGTATCATGCTGTCGGCGCTGGTGCGGATTTATGTCTACGTACGAAAGTAATTGTTTCATTGCATGCGCATTAAGCAGCATTCCGACGTGGAGATTATGTATATATGGTCCATATGTATGTGAGTTACCGTCCTAACAAAGTCAAGCGAGCTGAGGCGTGCGTGCAACGCGCCGCTGCCGCCCGCGGCATCACAGTGTTTACACCCCCGTCGTTGACAGCAAGCCAACCATATTGCTGGCTGTCGTAGCTGATGCGCAGCACGGCTGTTGCGTAAGCCAGCACATAACACGCTGCGCAATGCACTCTTGCTCCATCGGCGACGTTCCACTTCGACCGGGACCACATAAAGTTCCGGTAGCGCCTGCAGCTCCGTCCCCCCCAAACATTCCTCATGCATTTGACGGCAGATCCAGCGCGCGCGAGACACTCCAGATTAGTGGTTGCAGCAATCGTGAGTGCCATCAGGCCCCATATTATTGCCATAGCAGGTGGGTCATGCAAAGCTGCTGCTGCTGCTGGTAAGTCCATAAAGCTAATCGCGCTCCAGCCCCCAGCTGCATGCAATACTCCCAATGAGTAACCGTTGCAATCATGGGCGCCAGCATCAGGCCCCAGGATAGGGCCTCTGCACGCAGGCGCGAAAAAAGCTGCTGCTGCCAGCACTTCCATGAGCGTGCGCCAGCCCCTGAATCCGTCCTCTGCTGCTGACTCTGCTTCCGTTGGCGCTGCTGCTGCTGCTGATGTTGCTGCTGCTGCTGCTAATGCTGCTGCTGGCGCTGCTGCTACTGCTGGCGCTGATGCCCTGCTACTGCTGCTGCTGCGGCTCCACCCGCGCGCTCCAGCCCTTCACTCCGTCCTCCGCATGTAGGCAACACTCCGAGGTGCACATGTAGCAATCGTGGGCACCATTAGGTCCCAGAAATGTGCCTTTGCATGACGCTGGAGGAAGCCATATTGCTGCTGCTGGGAACACCAGACGCTCGCTCCTGTGCTTGCCGTAGGCTGACATGACAACCACGCCACCTTCAACGAGCTGCCACCGCGCCGCACAGGATAGTAATCGTGTCCTCCGACCTGTATACCTAAATGCAAAGTGCCTGCACCTCGACAGCACCGCCGCCGCCTACGCCTCCTCGCCAAAGTAGTAACGAGCGTACGATGAAAAGCGACTCAGCTGCCTCGAGCTGATGCTGATGATCTCTGCCGTCGTGTACAGATGCAGCTGCAGAGACAGCTCCGCTGGCGCTTAAGGTGTGCATCCCCATCATCCCTCGCGTGGAAGGCAGCGTGCAGAGTGCCCCTGCGAGGGAGATGGGGGCCGAGCAAGCGATGGCGACACGTGTCAAAATGCCACGCGTCACCCAGTGAATCTGTCTGAGAAAGCTCTCCACGTGGCAGCACGCGATGAGCCGCCGTTGGCTGGTCACAGTTGCAGAATTCATGCAAATGCGCCAATCATGCCACATTTAACCCCCTTGGTTTTCATTATGTTGTGAAGCATTTGCGCACAATTGCAAAAGCCAAATGTGCATTCATTATTTACACTCCACACCTGCTGAGACAAGAGTATTTACAGGAGCACAGCTCCTCAAGGACGCTAGGGCAACTCCCTTAAACCCTCAATGCTTGCATTTGAGTGGCCCCTACAAGCAGCACATCCGCACCGTTGATCAGAGGCCAGACATCCACATGACACTTGTGAGCAGTGCGATAGACCCAACAAGCTATGCACACCTAGCACTTGCTGCAAAACAGTTGTTGCACCTTGCAAGCTGACATGCATCCCAAGTGCAAGCCAAGCAGCACGGTGTGTGCCGCCGCCCAGGCAAGCAAGCCTTGGCGCATGTGCGCAGCGTGGCGCCCACTACCGGCCACAGGAGGCTGCGAAGAGCGGAAGCTTGCGCGCGCGTTGCAGACACATCGTGCAGAGTGCAAGCGCAGCACCGCCGCCAGGTGCCGGGGCAGCGATGTGCGCAGCGCTGCGGACGCGCGCCGCAGCTGCATGACGCGTTGCCGATGGGCAAAGCACTGATGCACGCCATATGTATGTGCAGCACCGCACCTGCACACTGCCACCAGGTTTCACGTGCGGTATTGCGTTTGCGTGTCAGTACCAGTCCAAAGGCAGCGACACGTAACACGTGAGCCCCTTCCCCCCCTCCCCCCCCCCCCCCCTGTGCGTCCACGGGCGGCTGCAAGACTGCATTAGCAGTAAAGAGCACCTGCACGTCCGCAGCTACACAAGGTGACAGTGCATGTGCGCGCCACCGGCACCTCCATGAAAAGCCATCCATATGCGCGCCGCCGCTGCTTCAATGGGGGCATGGTGATGCATGTGCGCATCGCCGCTAGCGCATGTGGGCGGATGCGCCACAACTGCGCTGTTTCACCGCCGCCTCAAGCTATGCGTCACCTCTAAGTAGTGACGCGCAGGCATGCCACGAGCAGCTCCGGCAGCATATCTGCGCAAGCTGTCAAGTGACTGGAACAGAGAGCGGGCCTTTTAACAGATGTCAGAAGAGCACGCCAGCTATGCTGCAATGCATGATTGCCGGCCTGTGGGAGCGCAAAATGCAGCAGCTCGCCTGAGACGTC
Organism: Tribonema minus; assembly: GCA_017506865.1. Taxonomy (NCBI): domain Eukaryota; class Xanthophyceae; order Tribonematales; family Tribonemataceae; genus Tribonema; species Tribonema minus. The sequence goes on from JAFCMP010000140.1 coordinate 104,396, forward strand.
AGTGCAGGCGCACAACACTTCCAGTCCAGCAGCCTCCGACAGCAGCACCTGCTCCGCGCTGGCTGCGCCTCCAGCAGGAGCACCTCCCTGCGCAGCAGCTTCCACAGCGCATCCGCACGCGCATATGCCATTTTTCTCCTTTTCGATCATTGCCAGCGCTTGATGTTCTCCCTGGCATCAAAGCCGTAGCGTGGCGTCAGCTCCTTGAGCGATGCCGCGCTGCCCGGCAACATCCAGTTGTGAGCTGCTGCTCGGACCGTCTTTTCTGCAAAGCTGGTGCAACTTCATGTGAGGCAATATTTGAAGCATTGCTAACATCTGCTGCCTGAGAAGCGGTACAGGAAACAAAGCACCTGTTGAGGTCAAAACAATGCCACCTTGCTTGCAATCACGCGTAAAGTGAGGACTCATGAGCGTCTGCCATAAGACGCATCAGCTTGATGAAGTGTGAACACAGTGTGGCACTACTGTAGCATAGAAACTTCCTGGTGGCCAAAGGTTCCAACATCTTTTAGCGCCAAGCTGATGGCGTTGCGGGCCATGGTGGGCAGCTTCACACCGGCAGGAATTGAACCCGCATCTCCAGTGCATGTACTGCTCTGGTGTGCTTCCATTGCACCACGGTGTGTATGATGATGCAAGCCAACTAGATGCGTACTTGTGGTGGTGTTTACATTCATACATTAAAGTCAAGGTCTCTCTTGGTGGACCTGAACCGGCAAGGCTCAGTTCCAAGCCCCCGCACCACGACAAGGTGGAGACCGCATTCGCGGGGGAACTACCTACACAAGCGATGCAGCACGCCAAGCAACAACAAGCCTGCGGAACATCGAATCCCAGCAAAATCTGCATGACTTGCGTCAGCTTCCCTGCTTGCAAGGCGCGCAGATTGCTCTGGGATTCAGTGTAAGCAGCCTTACTGGTGCTTGACGCACTGCGACCAGGCAGTACGACCAGACAAGAGCATGCTGCTAACCACAGGCACGGCCGAGGAAGAAAGAGGGCGGCAGTGCCCCTCTCTTCCAGAGGAGGGCACCCATCGGTGGTTGGGTACCCTCCCGCGGATCGACCAGACCCTCTCATTGCTGCTTAGAGTGCCGGCCGTGGCTAAAGAGGCATCGCCTATCGGTCAGCACGACAGGTCCTTTTCCGCCCTGCTGCGCTCCCGCGACAGCAGGGCGTCCCAGGCAGCCAACAAGTGGTTGACTTGGTTAAGCCTGAAAATCCTGTTTTTAAACAGCAGCTCTTGTCTGGCCTTCACCTGTTGTTTCGTGGTGCCGCCAAGTCGTGTGCCCAGGCCAGAAACCCCTGCGCACTTTCAAGTGGAAGGTCTGTGACGGTGTGGTACCTCCAGGCACGCGCCCGCCACAGACCAAGCGCGCCTACGCCACCAGGGACGGCCTGAGCACAGCAGTAAGTGACTGCAAGTGCCCCAACGGGAAGCAATGCCTCCCTTTTGCGATCAGACAAACAGCCTGTTCGCGAGCCGCCAGCAGTGAGTGTCGTTGGGGGCAGCGCCACTCCGACACGCACAGTCTGCCATCGGCCTCGTACTAGCACGATCATGTAGCATGAAGCATGCAGCATGAGGCTCCTGTGGTAGAGGCGCGCTGAGGTTTCAGCTAGGTAGGTAGGAGGCACAGTTTTCACAGTTGAAGTTGGGTAAGGAACTTCACGCGACTTCGTTTTGTTTACAAAGACCTCGGGCTACGAAACCAGGAGGCTCATGCTGCATGCTTCATGCTACATGATCATGCTGGTATGAGGCTGATGGCAGTCTGTGCGTGCCGGGCTGGCGCTGCCCACAACGGCACACACTGCTGGCGGCTCGCAAAAACACGGCTGTTTCAGCCTGATTGGGAGGCACCTGCTACCCACTGGGGCAATGGCGGTCTCTGCTGCTGTGCTCAGGCCGTCCCTGGTGGCGCAGGCGCGCTTGGTTTGTGGCGGGCGCGTGTCTGGAGGTACCACACCGTCATCGCACCTTCCACTTGAAAGCGCGCAGCGGTTTCTGGCCTGGGCACACGACTTGGCGGCACCACGAAACAACAGGTAAAGGCCAGACAAGAGCTGCTGTCAAAACACAGGATCCCAGGTGCAAGTCAACCACTTATTGGCTGCCTGGGACGCCCTGCTGTCGCGGCGGCGCAGCAGGGCTGAAAAGGAATTGTTGTGCTGCCAACAGGCGACCGCCTCTTTAGCCACGGCCGGCACTCTCAGCAGCAATGAGAGGGTCTAGATGATCCGCGGGAGGGTACCCAGCCACCAGTGGGTGCCCTCCTCTGGAAGAGAGGGGGACAGCCGCCCTCGCTTTTCCAGGGCCTGCCTGTGTTTAGCAGCATGCTCTTGTCTGGTCGTACTGCCTGGCCGCAGTGCGTCAAGCACCAGTAAGGCTGAGTACATTGCATCTCTTACCAATCTGCCCGCGTTGCAATCAAGGAGGCTGACGCAAAGCGTGCAGATTGTGCTGGGATTCGGTGTTCCGCAGACTCGTTGATGCTTGGCGTGCTGCATCGCTTGTGTAGGTAGTTCCCCCGCGAATGCGGTCTCCACCTTGTCGTGGTGCGGGGGCTTGGAACTGAGCCTTGCCGGTTCAGGTCCACCAAGAGAGACCTTGACTTTATCGTATGAATGTAAACACCACCACAAGTATGCATCTAGTTGGCTTGCATCATCATACACACCGTGGTGCAATGGGAGCACACCAGCGCAGTACATGCCCTGGAGATGCGGGTTCAATTCCTGCCGGTGTGAAGTTATTCCCAACAACATATGGTGTTACAACAAGAGGGCCCTTGCTGCAATTCAGAACAGCATTGCCACCCACAAACAACCATTACCAGATGGCCATGCTGCATAGCCATGCTGCACGCGCATTTGCTTACTCTTCTGGTATGTGTATCTGGCAGTTGCCTTCAAAGCGTGTGCTGCACAGAAGTGACGATGACCAGCATATTTTCTAGTGTCATCTTCTTTCTGCTTTTTGCAACAAAGCAGGCGGGGGGCCGGCGCTCCCCCTGATGTGTGCCGACGTAACGTTGGTTCAAACGCTGCTGTCCATGGGCATGAAGCGCACCGGAGTCTGACATCATAGCGCGCACAAGTGCAATCTGCATTACCGTAGTCGGTCCACAGACACTTGCTGTCCATGCGTGCAAATGCATACGGTACGGCAACTACGGGCAGGGCACCCGCTGTGTTGCCGCTCCTGTCTCGGCTTTGCCACCTAGTAGAAGGCCGGCGAATGATCACACTGCCACTGGTCTCTGATGTTTTCGAAGTATAATGGTTCTCTTGTGCATCTCATGCAGCGTGCTGCTGATGGGACTGATGAAGCGCTGTGCTTTTATATAGACGTTGACTTGTACAGACTTGTGCCTGTTCGGGGCTTGTTGAGCACGAGATGATAGCCTAATCGGTCGCAGGGCATGCATGTAGTATCTCATGGCACCTGCCTCGAGCTGTAGCGTGGTCCGCGCGCGCTTCAATGGTTACACGCCGCCCAAGCATGCTCTCGCTGTTTTCAGTCAAAGCTGCTGCGAAAACGCGCCACTAATACGACCAGCAAGATGTCGCAGAGCTTCAGATGGACGCATGCTGGTGATGCTCACTGCCGTTACACGTGTGTTGCCACAAATACGCTGGCCTGCAAAACTGAGGACATCGCAGGCCGGCATCAAACAACACACACACGCAAACACTAAAAGACTCATGGTGCATACTGGATGCTTCAGTGATTACGTTGTGGCAGCAGCTGATTGTGTGTCTGCACGCCCGGCCGAACCACCGCTTGTGGTGCACTGCAGGTGGCAACAGACAATGTGCGTGGATGATCATGAGCGCAAATCGCAATGCCACAAGGCCAATCCAGAATCATGCCTAGAGTCGCAAGGCCTGATGGTCTATGCCAACGTCACAGGCAGCGGCTGCAGCGGCGTTTTAGATGGGCGCAGCGGCTCTGAAGCCCATCTGTCACAGCGCTGGGCGCGCGTCCCGCAGAGCTGCAGGCGCTGTTGAGCATCACCACGAGGCGCACGCAAGGCGTGGCCACGACAACACTGCAGCCATGTGCACTCCTCCGTCGACAGGACACGTCTAGCACACTCCTGCCCGCACTGTGCAGCGTGCTGAGCGCTGCCATTAACGCAACTGCGCAGACGCGCTACATGCTACAAGCATCCCGTGACGCATAGATGTGGCCGTGGCCGCTCTGAGGTGGTGGCGTCTGCGGCGTTACAAGGGTGTGCTGAGTGTGCGACCATGCGTGCCAGCTACGCAGCTAGACCCGTGCTGCAGTGGGAGATGGCTGCGGAACTGAAGGCGTGGGAAAAGCATGCGCGCGCTTCACCGCTTTGCATATGACTGCTGCAGCGCGGCTCAGTATACGATGCGCGGCGCACAAGCCGCTGCACCCATGCATAGTCTACCCCCAGCAATTGCTTGAACGGCCGTTTCTGCCGCCGCGTCCGGCGCCTCCGCCGCTGCATGGCCGTAGTACTTGGCGTGAGCTGCATGCATGTACGGCAATGCAGTTCTGCTGCTGTGGATCACGTTGTTGCTGATCCGCCAGCGACTAGGTTCTGACCCTCAGCCCTGTGAGCTGTGCGCAGTGGTTCATCGCTGATGCCGCTGCCAATGGTCGCCCTGTGAGCCATCCGGCCGGCGCCAGGCGGTTGAGCGACGACGCTGCTGCTGAGCAGTGCGCTGACGTGATGTCAGGGGTGGCAGGGGTGTTGGCAGCGGGGGTGCCCAGAGTCCCGCTGACCCTTACCCTAGACGAAGCGCACGTGGGCGCTGAGACACAGGTCCTCGTCGCCAGCACTGCGGCCCGCATTGCCATCTCATGGCGGTATAGCCCGCCGCAGCCGACTTTAGGTTAGGTGCGGAGCACTGACACAGCTCGCGGCCTCGGCAGCGCGCCACTTCTCAGCCCTGGCCACGTCCCGACACCGCAAGCTCAAATTGACCTTCAAACGCGCAATGTAGCAGCGCACTCGCAGGCGTCCACGGCCGCGCCACACTCCTCCGTGTCACGGCGCCCCGAGCAACTGGGAGGCGCAGTCGACCTCAAGCACGTCTCAGTCGCAGCGTTCCAGAGAAACGCAAGGCTCAGTTATTGAGAGCGGGTCTCAGTCACGGCGTTTCCGTTGAAGCGGAGGGCTCACTTGACCTTGAGGCCAGTCGACCTTGAGAGCACGTCTCAGTCACGGCGTTTCCGTTGAAACGGAGGGCTCAGTTGACCTTGAGGCGCGCGAGCAGCGCCGCGAGCTGGTCGCGCGCGGCGCCGGGCACGGGCGGCGCGGCGGCGGCGGCGGCAAGGCAGTGGCGCAGGAACTGCGCGAGCGCCGCGCGCGCGTCCTGGTCAAAGTGCGGGTGCAGCACCGCCGCCTGCACGCGCGTGTGCGCCAGCAGCCTGCGCATGGCCTGCACGTAGACGGCGCTGCACGAAAGGGGGGAAGGGGGGGGGGGGGGGGGGGGCAAGGGGGGCGGGGGGTCAGGCTGGGTGTGCCTCTGAACCTGTTGAGTTGGGGAACGGACGGTTGTGGGAGGATATGTGGAAGTATCACGGGGGGGAGCGATTTAGGTGGCGGGGTGGAGAGCAGGCAAGCAGGGGCGCGCAAGCAGAGCGGGAAACCAGCGCAGCGGCACGCAAGCCTGGCTGCGCATCAGTGAAAACAGGCGATATGCATCATCACACATGGGCCTGTAGCGTAAATGGAGAGACGGAGTAAAGAAGCGCGTGCGCGCGCCGGCGGGTGCCGGTGGACGCACGCTGATGTACGTGCACGTACGCTTTGGAAAGTGACGCTTGGCAAAGTGGCGCAGCATGCTGGAATACAAATGCCAGGCACGTCAACGCAGTGCCACCTTCTGGCCTGTGCCGAGCGAGCGCCTCTACACGCCTTGCGTCCCGTGTCGGCATCGACATGCGCAGAGCTGACATCAGCGCTCAGACGCAACAGCACGTGACGCTTCCGCGCCTGCGGTCATTTCTCAATGCATCGCACTGCAATCGCCCGCGCGTACTCGGCGCCAGAATGCGGAGAAGGCAGATGCGACGGCGTTCGCTGCTCCGGCGGCGGCGCGCGCACCTGCGGGCCTGCTCTGCGTCCGGCCGCGTCAGCGCGCCGCGCACGACGGGGTGCTCGTCCCCGAAGCAGGGCTTCAAATTGCAGCAGATTAGACTCAAGGAATCACTCAGTTCTGAAGTCAATAGATCAGATGCGATGGCGCTTGCCGCATCCGAGGTGGTGGCGATGGCAGCACTTCCCCTAAGCAGGGCTCGAGATGGCAGCAGACTACACGCGAGGGCATCATTTAGCTCTGACGTCAAGAAATCAGATGCGATGGCGCGCGCCGCTTCCTCAGCGGCGCCGGCGCCGGCGCCGGCGGTGGCGTACCTGTAGGGCTGGCCGGCGTCGCGCCGCGGCAGCGCGCCGCGCACGACCTCCGCCAGGAAGTAGCGCACGAGCGACAGGTCGAGGCGCGCGGGGCCGTCCAGGCCGTCCGCAAATTGCGCCAGCACGTGCACGACGTAGCCGCCGCGCATCATGTCCACCATGCGGTCCAGCACTTGCTGCGCGCGTGCAAAGGCGCGAGGGGGGGGGGGGGGCGGGGGGGGGCGGGGGGGAGCGCGGGGGGGGGGGGAGTGAATGAGCAGACCCACATGATGGAGACGAACGGGGGGCAGCGGATGAGGTGTCATGGAGTGGGAAACGCCGTATCAAGATGCCATTAGCGTGCTGCCGCATTAAAAAGAATGAACAGCATGTGATGACCTTGTCCCGGCGGAACTCGTGCACTGGGCTTGTTCGCACCCTGAGCGAGCTTTTTTGAAACATTAACATCCAAACAAGAACACGTTTTGAGTGGTTGTCATTGAGACACTTTCGGGCCGGCACACGACATGCAGAGTCCGTACAGCAAGCCTCAGAGACCATTCATCTGGGCTTCTTTGCGCCCTGAGCGAGAAGTAATAAGCAGTACATGTTGCCCCTCCATGCATAATGTACCCGCTTGATCTTGATGGACGCCTCCACGCCGCCCTTCTCCTCGCGCCGGATGACGCGCAGCATGTCGCGCAGCAGGCCCTGCACGGTCGGCCGCTGCAGCGGGTGCCACTCGATGGCAATCTCGCACAGCTCCAGGAACAGCGGCGCCATGGTCAGGTAGAGCGCCGTGCCGGTGACCGCGGGGGTTGCCACCTAGGGGGTGCCGCAAGGGGCAATGGCAGGGGGGGGATCTAACAAAGTTGCCCAAGACGTAATTAGGACGGGGGGGGGGGGGGGGCAATGTGACCAAGGTGCATAAGTCATGCAGTCCGTCATGGAGAGGCTGTGTGATGACAACAGGTGGGTCGTTTGAAGTAAAAGGTGCACCAGTGCTCAGCACTTAGCATCCTGCCGGTTCAAATAGCGTAACGGTGGGGGGAGAGGGAAGGGGGCGGGGGGGGGGGGTGTTGAGCCGTTGTGCTAGCACGGCCTATGTTACGATACGCGCCATTCACAGCGTCACTGCAGTGAGGACAGCTTTACCAAGGTTGCTGATCTGCGCGATGTAATGCCCAGCATCCGCCGCACACCCTGCTCCAATTGCGAGATTGAGTGCTCCACGCTTTGTGACGCACTAGAGAGCAGTCAATTCCGCAATGCACCGGTGCCCGGCCCCCCGAAAGTGCACCAAGACGAAGGTGGAGGTCAAATCGAGCTTGGACAATCAGCAACTCTGGCGGAGGTGTGCTCACTACAGTGAGATCATGCGTGCGCGTGGTCAATGCCTGCTAGAAGAAGACATCAGCACATCTGCAGGCTGCGTGGACCACCGCAGAATGTGCACAACCGCAGTGCAAGCCATTCCGTCTGGCATCATGGGGCCAATGTGAGCACTGGAACCAGCACTGGCCGAAACGGCTGTTGTGTGCTTACTGGCTGAAGTCGTGTGTTCTGGGGCAGAACTGCCAACACAATTGAGCATTTCATGGTGGTGCAAACGCAACCGCAGCCGCCATTTATAATGTGATAACTTCAACTTCAAGCCAGCCTGCACTTCATGCACATGCTGACCTACACGACTCATCAGCGCAGTGCCATGGGGAGCAGAGGCGCGCGTCAAAGAGCAAGCCTTGTGATGCATGCCTGAATCCACTGCGAGCATCGCAGCTCCGTGTGCATCACTTTAAGTACACTAACAGGGGGGGGGGGGGGCACTGCCGCTTACCTGAGACATTGCCCACGCCAGCGCTGCGGCAGATATGATGGGGAACTCCTTCACGTACGCCCTGGCGGCAGATGCGGCGGAAGCGTGCGTTGGCAGCGGTCATGACTGATAGACATAGAATTGTCATTCTGCTCTCACGAGCGCATGCGAAAGTGTGGCACCCCCACACTTACTGCAAGGCAGCAAGGTCTGTAATGTGGCATGCCTGTGTACCATGCGCGTCACGATGGGTCATCGTGTCATCAGCACGCAGGGACAAGCAGCCGAGCGCAGGCGCCTAGCGCAGAGCGCGCCGATACGACACTCGCAAGGTCACCCCGTGGTTATTGTCTGTGCGAACATGTGTTGAGGAATATGAAAGCTCTATAGCAGCTTTGTACTGGTGTCCACCACGGTTGCGCAGCATTCGGTCATCCCATGCATATAAGTATATCCACACTTGACACGATCAAGTGGTGGTGAGCACCTGCTTCCATGTCAACGAGCTTTCAGAGCTGGCTAAATCAGATGAATTTAAAAAAGGCCACGCAGTCAGCGCCTACCCGAAAGATGGCGCGGCTCCTCAAATTCGGCTACTTCTCGCTAAACACGCCACAATCATGGCTCTCTCGGTCTCAGAGACGCGTCACCACAACACATCTTGAGCGCTGTCATCTCAGCGTCAGCGCTCCACGCGCGCGCACGCCCCCACCTGAGCTGCTCGCGCCCCTGCTGCGCGAAGCGCGAGTCGAGCGCGCACAGCTTGGCGGCGGAGTACACGGCGCGCGCCGTGCGCAGCGTCTCCGCCGCGCCGCACTCCGCCGTCGCGGCGAACGCAAGCAGCGCGCACGCGCCGCGCCGCACCTGCCGCAGGCGAGTAGCGCGCGCAGCTCTGGGTCGTTAATACATTAAAAAAACAGCTGTGTCTGTACAGAAGGATGCGATGATGCACACGCGCGCGGGTGGCGGCGAGCGGGGAGGCGTCAGCGGCAGCAGCAGCAGCAGCAGCAGCAGCAGCGCGCGCCGTGCGCCGTCGCAGCGAACGCGAGGAGCTCGCAGGCGCCGCGCCACGCCTGCGCGCGCGCGTCGCGGGCGGGTAGTGAGCGTAGCTCTGGGTCGTTGGTACACACTCACATACTGCGTCTGTATACTTCAAGTAGAAGAATGTGATGATGCACACGCGCGCGCGCGCTGCCGTGCGTGGGCGGCGGTGAGCGGGGAGGCGGAGCAGCGGCGCACGCGCCGCGCCGCACCTGCGCGGCAGCAGCGGCACGCGCAGTGTGCGCTGAGCAGTGGCAGCGCTGCGCAGACGGCATACAGCAATCAGCGCAGGGCGGGCACCGGCGCGTAGGCGAGATTAAGCGCAGTGTCAGAGAAGTCAGAGGGACGCCTCTTTGTCTACATCTTTGTAAGTCGGCAGCGTGAAGCTTGCTGCATGCATCGGGTCACACTTGCGCCGTAGCAACCAATGGCGCGCGCCAGGCACTGCGTTTGCTGCTGCCTCGTCGCAGCGGCCGGCACCCCCGTGCTGCGCGATGGGGGCATGGCGCGCGCCGCAGCGCCGCCGCCGCCGCGGCTACCTCCACACCAGCGGCACTATCAACCTTGGTCTCTGGTGGGCGAGCCCCGCACGCGACGACGGCCATACTTAATACCAGCACTACACATGCCGCTGCGCGTAGTGGTGCGGCGCCCCACGCACCTCTCTGTTGGGGCTACGGCGGCCCGAGCAGAAGACGCAGTCCACGAGCTCCTCCATGACGCGCGGGTAGCGCACGAGGTCGACGTCGGGCGCGCCGCCGCCGCCGGTCCACGCGCACTCCGCGGCGTCCGCGTCGCCGCCCAGCCACTCCTGGCGTGCGCAGCGGCGGCAGAGACGGCGGCAGCAGGGTGCGGTCGTGAGCACGAGCGCCGTCATCGGTTGCACGCGCTTGCGCATTCTACTTCAGAAATTGAAGTTTGTGAGGCAGTGCCGCTGCCGCCGGCATCAAGCCCGTGTGCACCGCGCCGCGACTGAGACTCCCGCCCATGCATGGCTTGCGTGCGCCGGCGGCAACGGCGCACGAGCGCCCTGTTGCCCACCGCGCGCAGGTGCAAGCGCGCACGCACATTCGCCAGCGACGCTGCATCCGCCAGAGACGCATGCTGCGCTTGCTGCTGCTGGCGTACTGCGCGGGCTCTGGCCGGCATGATCCCCGCCAGTCACACCGCAACAAACTGAGCGGGTTAATGTCATGCATGATAGCTCGTCAACTGAACGGTGCACACGAGAAGAGCAGAACTGCCTTCAGCCTGAGCAGCATTGCCTTCAGCCTGCAACTGCCTGTACACCCATAGGGAGCTGTGCATGCCGTGCTGAAAGTGCTTGCTGCCGCACTGTTGCAGCGTGCCTCGCCGCACCGCAGCTTCACAAGCTCCCGTCGACGCCGCACAATGAACAGCAGTAGCACGCATGCACGATGGCTTCTGACTTGACATGGCCAATCAGCTGCAGGGTGTAGTGGTGCGGCCAGCAGCTGTGCGACCTGCCAAGAAAAAGCAGCATTGCCAGCCGTGTGCGCAAAGCTGCGTCACGAGAGGTTGAGACATGTGCATGCCCAAGCACGGCCCTGCATCACTCTCAACCAGTCCAGCAAGCGCAGCAGCAGCAGCAGCGGCGGCGGCCCGCGCGCGCACGCACCATGAGCGGCTCCATGTGGAAGCAGCGCGCCAGCGTCAGCACCGCGTCTGCGGGCACCGCGGGCAGGTGCCGCCGCGTCGCGTACTCCATGATCGCCATCGCCGCGCGCCGCGCATCCGCCCACCGCTCGTGCAGCAGCCCAGCAGCACCGCCGCCCCCTGCAGCGCCGCTGCCAGCGCCATTGCTGCCGCTGCCGCCGACTGCACTGGTACCATTGGCAGCGCCGCCACCGTCACCGCCGCCCTGCGTGCCGCCGCCGCCGCCGCCATCGCCGCCGTGCCCGCCGCCCAGCAGGAAGACGGCGTCGCCGCCGGCAGAGTCGCGCTCGTGCGTGAGCGCGTAGCCCGCGAGCTCCTGGCGCAGGCGGCGGAACTTGCGCGCACACAGCGCCGACAGGCGGCGGCACGCATCTGTCGGCGCCGCTGCCGCTGCGTCGCCGGGCGGCGCGGCGGCAGCGGCGGCGGCGGCGCGCGCCTCGAGGCGGCGCAGCGCCTCCTGGCTGAATGCAAACATGTAATCGGTGGCGCAGCAGAGGCGCCGTAGGCTCGGCAGCAGCGCCACCAGGAGTTGCGTGCTGTCCGCGGTCGGCACCTGAGGTGCCACGCGGGGGAAGGGAAATTGTAGGGGGGGGCATTCGGGTGGGGGGGCTGGGGGGGGGGGTACTGACGGCGGTGAGTGGAGAGCACGCTGAGACACCCATTCCTTCACACTCTATGATATGCTTCCGCCGCTCGGTAGTGCCCTGTGCTGTGGCAAAATGGCACTGTGCGCAGGCCGACAGCGCCTGCTGCTGCATGTCGCGTTCAAAGGAGTTTGACCCGGCACAGGCGTTCGGATATGTTGCTGCGTCTTGTCGCTGCAGACTCGCGACTGAGACTTGAGTGGCAGCGATCAGCATGGGTTGTGAGGCAGCGCGCAGGCCAACGAAGGCATCTGCGTGCCCACCCAAGAGACGGTCACGCAGCAGCGCATCGGAGCCAGCGACAGCGACAGCCGTCGCACTGTCGCAGATGCAGCATACGCACAGCGCGCCCGCATATATGCTGCCCAAGCAGTGCTTGTGCTTATGAATGCCAGGATGGCAAGTAGCCCGGCCTGCCACCTGCCACATGAGTCTGCTGTGGCACAGCGCAAGCACCCGCTGTGGCTTTGCAGCTACGCAAGCAATCCACTCGCATTGTCAGCCGCCTGCGCCTCGCACGCTGCCCCCCTTCGCCCCATGCGCTTGCCACCGCCAACCCCCCCCTGACCTTCCCTCCAAGATCGCCGCCGCCTGCCTGTCTTGCCTCGCGCCGCTCACCTGCCCGAGCGTATGCTGCAGCGTCGCGGCGAACACCTCGAAGATGTCCGCGACCTCCACCGCGCCCGCGATCTCGCCGTGGAACCCCGCGGCGCTGAGCCGGCGCAGCAGGTGCCGCAGCAGCGCCGACTCGCGGTGCGCGTTGAAGAGGCGCACGACCGCCGCGCGCGCGCGCGGCGCGCGCAGCAGCGCCGGCATGAGCGACCTGTTGAGCCGCGCGAAGTCGGCGTCCGAGTCGAGCAGCGCGTCTGCGCGCGCGACGTCGAACGCGTCCGCCAGCGCGCGCTCCACAATGCCGGAGACGATGGCGTCCGGGTCGTCGCCGCCGCCGCCGCCGCCGCCGCCGCTGCCGCCGTTGGCGATCGCGTCAGCGGTGTCGTCGTCGGCCGACGCTGCAGATATGCGCATGAGGGGGGGGGGGTTGAAGGATATTGTTGAGAGTGCACGTGCCTGTGAGCACTGTCACGTGAAGCAGCGCTCTGGCTGCAGTGGGTCGCCACATGGCGACTGATGCTAGAAAGGACAGCTACCGTGACTGACCGGCATACCTCCCACTCCTGCTGCGGCTGCTGCCACTGCTGGCTATCATTCCGCGAGCAGCATCGCCGTGGATGACTGGCGCGACGCGCATGTGCAAAGTGAGCAGTGCTCAGCAGCGGTGACACGGCGTGACAAGGTGACCGGACGCAATGGGGCTACTCTGCTGAACGCGTGCGCGGTGACGCACCCATGTTGCCGTCGTCGCCGCCTTCCACGGACCGCAGCCAGTCCGACGCCAGCGCCGCGTACTGCGCGTACCCGACGTAGCTGTTGAGCAGCAGGCCGTACGCCCTGTTCGACGCGGCGCGCTGCGCGACGCGCCCGGCGTCGCTGCGCGTCGCCGCCGCAGCCGCAGCAGCGCCGCCGCCCTCTGCCGCAGCGGCGGCAGCGGCTTCCGCCGCCTGCTCCAGCTCCGCGACGTTGAGCGCCGCCGCGGCGTAGCGCTGCACGCGGTCGTACGCGCGCGGGTCCATGACGGCGTCCGGCGCCTTGAGCTCCGCCTCCAGCCGCCGCATCTCCGCGCGCCACGACTCGAGCGTGCGCGCCGGGCGCTTCGCCTTCTTCGCCGCGGGGGGGGCGGCGGCGGCGCCGCCGCCGCCTGCGTCGGACGGCGCGGCCGCCTCGCGCGCGCGCTTGTGCGGCGTGGGCGCTGCTGCCGCCGCCGCCGCCGCCGTCGCCGCGTCTGTCGCGCCTGCAGCTGGGGACGGCTGAGGCGGCGCCGCATCTGCGGCGGCGAACGCGTCGCCTGATGCCGACCTCGCGCGGGCCCGCGCGCTGCTGCTGCCGCCGTCGTCGCCGTACCTCGCGATCGCCGGCGGCGGCGCCAGCAGCTGCGACGGCGGCACAACGTAATCACCGTCAGCCGCCGCCGCTGCAACCGTCGGCGAGGACGGCGGCGACACGGCGCCGGCGTCCGCCTCCGCAACGGCGGCGGCGTCCTGCGCCTCGCGCCACTGGCGCAGCTCCTCCGGCATCGTCGCGACGGTTTCGTCCGTGATGGAGTGGACCCAGTAGGGCGCCTTGCCGGGCTGCGCGACCTCTATCCATGGCGGGCCCTCCAGCTCGTCCGCCTCCGCATCAAACCCCCCGAAGTCGCTGCCCTCGCCGTCGTCCATGGGGGAGGGGGAGCCCTCGTAGTCCGCCGCGGTATCGGCGGCGGCGGCGGCTGCCCACTGCTCGGCTGCGTCGCCTTCATCTGCAGCTTCGTCTGCGAGCGGGCTTGCTGGCGGCTGATACTCATCTTCGGGCGCCGCTGGAGATGGGGTCCGCTGCGCAAATGGCTGCTCGGCGTCCTCAGCTGCAGGCTCCGCTGAGGGTTGCTGTTGAGAGGCTGTGACTGCTGCATCCTCCTCGAACTCGGGCGGCGCCGTCCACACAGTCTCACCGGATCCGGTGTTGTAGAAGTAGTACTGCGACGATGACTCGTCCCAGTAGCTTGTCCAGTCCCCTTGCACTTTGCCATCTCGAAGGCCAGGTGCATCGCCAGAGTCATCCATGCCTGCTGTGTACGATGATATAGCAGATTACACCAGTGACTGCGTGTTATTGAATTGCAGCTCCAAAACCTGGGCTGCTGCAATTGCAATGAGGTCTATCTGTCAGGCTGCAGATGCCCTGGAAACGCAGTCTTGCAGCAAAATACGTAGGATCCTGCCACACAACGGCGAGTCTAAGGTTGAAGTGTTTGTGGATCTTCCTCTGCGACCTGAGGCACTACACGCGCAGTATGGCGGGCAAGCGGCAGCTGGAGGAGGCAGCAGAAGCAGATGCTGACAAAGGGGACGACTCTGACAGCAGCAGCAGCGAGGATGACTTTGGTCCAAGGCCTGCGGCTGCACCAGCAGCCGAGAAGGCGGAAGCAGCAGCTGTGACTGTCCAGCAGGCAAAGAAAAAGAAGCGTGTGCTGCAGCACGAGAAGGTAAGCAGTGACGAGGCTTCATTTTTGCCATAACTATCACTCCTCATGGTGGTATTGGTGCTGCCTGTGGCCGGTGGACAAGCCATGCCGTCTGGGCTGCGACCGTGGCATGCAATCAGACCCATGCATTCAGGGTTTGACAGCGATCTAAGACGTCAACTGCAGCAGCAACTGAGATCGCAGCACTTTGCTTTGCATTTGCAGACTTTGCACATGTTCAGTTTTAGCATGAACTGCTGGATGGCTCTGAAATCATGCGACATTCAATATAGCGGCCTTGCTATCACAATTTGCTGCGCTGGAGACTCAAAACTCGTGCGCACCTGCAAGTTGCACTACTGTCTGGCCCACGCTCTTGGTAATAATCTACAAGAATCTTTCTTGGCGAGTAAGGCGGTGACTTGCCACAGAAGGTTGCGCGCTGCATGCAGCCAGTGGATTTGCATGCACGCCCATCAAGAGCCATTTACGATGTCTGTTGTCATCTAACGCGCGTGACAGTCCCATATCACTTCATCATGTGCATTCTATTCTGCTGCTGTGCAGTCCCATCTTTTGCCATGGAAGTCTCGGTCATTTGCTCGGGTCCATTTCCTGGCACAAAGTGCAGAGCAGCAGCAGAGGCGCTGATGGCATAAAGTGCTTGCATTGCAAGCTACAGCAGTGCAAAGCTGGCAGTACGGAGTCCGGTTCTTCACTTCATTTGAAAAGTGGTTCACATTGAAAGACTCAAAGCAAAGGCGGCGTGAAGCACGACAAGGTGTCGGTGCCGCCACCGTCCGCCTTGCGTTGCTCACATCTGTCGCTCATTGTTGCTGGCGGTCCCTCGCGTCTGCAGCCAAGTCATTTAACCGTCCCACATCCGCCATCAGCTACATACGTGTGCACATGCTGTTGCCTGCACAGCAGCGATCAAAATCAGCTCGCAACACCTGCAGCGTTCAGCAATACGCCCCGTCATCAGCATTGTCCCTCTCAACGTCTGCTCCCCCCCCCCCCTTTCCCCCCCCAGGAGTACCTCCGCAACCTCCCGTGCGCCGCCATGTACGAGCGCAGCTACATGCACCGCGACACGGTCACGCACGCCGTGCTCACGCCGTGCGGCACGGACTTCCTCGTGACGGCGTCCGCGGACGGCCACGTCAAGTTCTGGCGCAAGATGCCGGAGGGCGTGGAGTTCGTCAAGCACTACCGCGCGCACCTCGGCGCGATAGTCGCGCTCGCCGCGTCCGCCGACGGCGCGCGCGTCCTCACCGCCGGCGCCGCGGACCGCGCGCTCAAGTTCTTCGACGTCGCGGGCTTCGACATGACGTCGATGCGCGCGCTGGAGTACACCCCCGGGTGCGCGGCGTGGGTGCACGCGCGCGGCCGCCGCGCGCGCGCGCCGCCGTCGCCGACGCCGACTCCCCGCTCATCCGCGTGTACTTGGCGGACGGCGGCGGCGGCGATGGCGACGCGCCGACGCACGTCGTGGACCTGCACGCCGCGCCCGTGCGCTGCATCGCGCTCAACGAGCCGCTGGGCACGGTCGTCAGCGCGGACGCGCGCGGCGGGCTCGAGTACTGGGGCGCGGAGGACTGCGGCGCGCCGCCCAAGGGGGCCGTGGCGTTCTCGTACAAGGTGCGCGCGGCGCGGGGGGGGGAGGGGGGGGGACGGGACGCGTTGTGTCGGGGGGGGCGGGGGGGGGGTCATGGGGGGGCGTCCGGCGTAGCAATTCCTTCTTGCAGCGTGCACGCCGCAGTGTTCGCCTAGAGATGATGATGGGAGTGTGAAATGCAATGGTTGCTTTGGGGGAGGGGGTCTGCTGGTCGGCGCATGGCCATTGTCGGGAGGCGGCGCGATGCAAAGGAGCGGGGCACGCTAGCGGGCACTCAGTTATGCCCGGTGAGGTTGCCGTTAGCACGACGCAGCGCACTGAGGCATGGATGGCACAGTTCGCCTCAAATTTCATTCGTCGTCCACTGGCGGGGTGAAACGACTCTCTTGCAACAACTTCAAGCTGGACTTAAGCCGGTCGAATCTGGCGCCAGGATCTTCACTCGCACAGCGTCTCAGAGGCCGCCATGAACCCCCCTGCACTGATGCGCGTGACTGCGCACTGTACTTGGCGCAAGGCTGCCCAACGAGCGCTGCTGCCGCACGGAGCTCGCGCGACAGCTGCCCAACCCTCAACCTAAACCGACGTAACCCTACCCTGCCAAATCGAGCGCGTGCAACTGTCACCTGAGCACTGCAGCCGCGCCGAGCTTGCGCAAAAGGCCGCCCAACCCTCAATTCAACCCCGCTTGAACCCTGACCTGCCAAACTGAACGCATGCAACTGTCACATAAACACGGTTATCGGTTGAAGGCATTGGCGGCCAACCATACCTCTCAGCTAGAGCTCTACGATCTTTTGATTCGTCTCTATAAACCCTAGCCTGACCCTACCCCCTCGCCCGCGCGCGCGCGCGCTTGCGCAGGTGGAGACGGACCTGTACGCGCTGGCCAAGGCCGGCACGCAGCCGTGCCACATCGCGCTGAGCCCGGACGGCGCGTCCATGGCGGTGCTCGCGCGCGACAAGGTCGTGCGCGTCTTCGACTTCCGCCGCGGCAAGCTGCGGCGCGCGTTCGACGAGAGCCTCAAGGCAAGCGAGAGCGGGCGCGCGCGCTGTGTCGGAGACGATTGGGCGGCGGGGGATGGGGGGTGGCCTTTGGGTTGGTGTTAGTGCGCACGTGCGCGGTCGGTCAGCGGCGGTTGCACGCGCGGGGGAGGGGTGCCGGCGGCCTTTGTGGTATTGGTCACAGCGAGCGGCCACGCGTTGCATTGTAGTCGCTGCCGGTGACACAGGCTCACGTGGGATTACGTGGGATTAGCATGCGGACCTGCTGGCCGTGCCGCGTTGGAGGCTGTGATGCTTGCGCCGCCGTTACGCCAGACGTCGTCGACGGCGAGTGCCGCGATGTATCGTCAGACCGACTTCGCGTGATGTCTGCGGCAGTACCGCTCGCGCCTCAGGCCCGATCAGCGGCGCCGCAGTCGCTGGCTCATTGTCGCTCCCGCCATCGATGGCGGTTTCTCATGGTGCCCGCTCGCGCGATGCCGCTGCTGCGCCGCAAGCGCGCGCGCATCGCAGCTCGTCTCGACACGGCCGCCCGCATGGCGCACGACTCACGCGTCAAAAGCGGCGCTGCCGGTAGCTGCTGCGTGCCGCCATGACCGCCGCAGCCGCCCACTGACTGCAGTACTGCAGACCAGTTCACATGGCGCTCAGATGTGCAACCGCCGCCCATTCGCTCGCCCCACGGCGCCGCCGCCGTCACCGCAGGTGTCAGAGCGCGCGCAATGCGCCTGCTCTCTACCTACCTTTGCTACTTCACTTCTAGGGTTAGGGTCAGGGTGGCTTTCACCTATCCTTTTGTGACCTCGCCGCTGCGTTCACTCGGCGCCACCGCCGCGAATGTTCGAGCTCGTGCGTACGAGGACGGGCAGCTCAAGCTGGACGCACTCCACTTGATGTCTCCTTGCGATACAATCACCGACTGCCCGTCACTGACTGCCCCGGTCTACTTCTGGCACTTGAACCGCCTACACGCGCGCTCACCGCCTCGACCGCCTGCCGCGCCGCCGCCGCTGCCGCCGCCGCCGCAGGTGTTCGAGCGCGCGCACGAGGATGGCCGTCTCAAGCTCGACGCGCACGACTTCGGGCGGCGGCGCGCAACGGAGCGCGAGCTGGAGGCGTCGCCCGCGCTCGACCTGCAGCGCTGCGCGTTCGACGAGAGCGGCCACTTCCTCCTGT
Source organism: Tribonema minus (assembly GCA_017506865.1). Classification (NCBI taxonomy): domain Eukaryota; class Xanthophyceae; order Tribonematales; family Tribonemataceae; genus Tribonema; species Tribonema minus. The sequence goes on from JAFCMP010000140.1 coordinate 122,808, forward strand.
ACCCGACGCTGCTGGGGGTAAAGGTGCGCGCCGCCGCGAGCACACGGCGGCAGCAGCAGCGATCGGCAATGCGCATTGAGACACTGTCCAGGTGGTCACAAAGAACCGTGTGGGCGCTGGTGGCAAGTCCATGGACGTCCGCCATGTGGGCTTTGAGCGAGACTCGATGATAAGTACACGGCAGCGGCGCGTCCACGCGCGTGCACGCGATGGCGGCGCGTGCGCCTCGCGCCGCCGCAGTCTGCCTGTCGGCGGGGGGGGGGGGGGGGGGGGGTCTACTCACGTTTGACAGGCGGTCTGGGGTACAGAGAAGGGGGCTGTTGTTGCAGCGCGTCTTCTCTGTAGGGGTGCCTCGTCAGACGGACCGGAGCCGGACCTAACACGCGCTTGGATTGCGCCGTGTAACCAGCGGCGCGCCGCCTAATCTAATGTGAACTCTGACCGCAGGCAGCCATGCGATGCGCCCAGCTGTCGCTCCTGTGCCAGCACCTGGTCCCGGCGTGATTTGTTGGGTCCGTGCTCGTCGGCCGCCGCCCGGTCGGCTCCGCCACACTGGCGCCGAGCGCCGTCAGACACCTGGCTGAGGCGTGATGACATGGACTGCATTGATATTGATTGGAGCTGGCGTACAGCACGAGGCTATACGAGCGTACTCAATGATGTCACTGCCTCCGCGTCCCCGCGCGTCGCCGTCGCCGCGCCTCGACTGCACATCCCGCTGCAACAGCAACAACAGTCAGTCTCTCGCAGCTCATCCGGTTGCACTGCTCAAATCACGATGGGCTTCTGTACGAGTGATCGCTCACGTTCATGACCGGGCTTACCGAAAATCAATCGGGCAGCATACATACCCCGCGTGCGTCGTCCGGTCCGGCGCGCTTGCAGGTGGTGAACCTCGAGACCAACAGGCTTGCGGCGGTGCTGGGCAGGGCGGAGAGCGGCGAGCGTTTCCTGGGCATCAGCCTGTTCCAGGGCGTGGCAAAGGTGCGGCACACGTGCACGCGGCGCTGGCGCCAGGCAGCCAGCGCTTAGAATTGAAGTCAGGGTTGGTTGAGCTCTGCCTGCGTGCGCTTCATCCATCCATCGCAGCGTGTGGTGTATGCTCGTGCGTTGATTAGCGGGCTTCGCATGCGCTGCGAAACGGCGCGCACGCTCACACACCGTGCGCGCCACGCCCTGACGCAGCCCCGCGCGGTAAGCGACAGAGCGGAGCTCCCGGGCTCTTCTTTCCAGGGGCCAGCACTCTGTACGACGTTCGTGAGCAACCACTATCTGTCGTACGCGTGCACGCGCTGTGTTGGCTCAGGCAGCGGGCCGCGCTCGCAGACCTTCTATCGCGCTCTCGGAATCGCACGCGCTGGCAGTGTGCACGCAGCTCTCCCCTCTGAATGCAGCAGACGTGGGCCACGGGAGGTGGGCAGGGCCAGAGCAGCTACTCGCCATTTGAAGTGTGCCGCAAGGCCTGTCGACGCACATGCGGCCTCTGTGCTCTGTGTCCGGCTGCGCGGGAGAGGCCGCGCGGACAGGGTTAGGGTTAGGGGCAGGGCGAGGGCCTTCTCAGGAGTAGGCTCGAACCGCACACTGGCGGGCTCTGTGCTCACATGTAGCTCATACATGGACACCTCAGCGACCCACTCTTCAGCCTGTGACGCTCCGTCTCGTACTCGGCCAGCTCGGCCTTGTCGCAGGCATCGGCTCATCGCCGCGCCAGATTCGGGCACACACTTGGCTTCCACCGCAGACATAGTTGGAGTCAAAAGTACTTGTTATCAAAAGCCATGGTGTGTACCCGTGACATCCATCACGTACGGGCGCGCCTGCCACCCACCCCGTTTCCCTTGCGCAGGTCCACACGCGGTCTCTGCGCACCTTCACGCACTCCAAAGTACATCACAAGATACTCACGCACTCCGTGACCCCCTCCATCGCGTGCTGCGCGCATGCTCCCCCCCCCCCCAGGTCGACACGCAGTTCCTGCTGGCGCGCGACAAGCAGCGCGGCGCGAGCGGCGGCGCCGCGGCCAAGCCCATGACGTCCGAGGACCTCATGAAGGCGCAGGTGAGCGCTGCCACGAGGGCGTGCCGCTGAGCGCTGTCACGGGTGGCCTGCGAGTGAGCGCTGCCATGAGGGGGGACGCCTCTGAGCGCTGGCACGGGGGTGGCCTGTGAGGGCCCTGCCGCCAGCGCGTCCGTCGCTCGGCAGATCTCGTGGAGGCTTGTGATGCGGAGACTCTCTGGGCCCTCTGGTGCCGCTAGGCGTGGGCCTCCTCCCTGCACCGGCTGGCCAGCGAGCGCGTATCAGTAGACGTGCAGCGGCAATCGACATTGTCACATGGACCCTCGAATACTTGCGTGATCTGCGGGTCATCGTTGTAGACATTTGATCGACTGCGGGACCACCAGCACCGCGGGGCACTTTTTGCACCCTGGCACATGCGCCTTTCACGGAAACTTCAATCCACACTGGCACTGCCCCCCCCCCCCCCCCCCCCCTTTCCCCCCCGCCAGGTGCCCGACCCGACGCTCTGCTGCACGGCGTTCAACCGCAAGCGCTTCTACCTGTTCTCGCGCCGCGAGCCCGCGCCGGACGAGGGCGCAGAGGGGCGCGACGTCTTCAACGAGAAGCCCACGGCGGACGACGTGAGCGCGCCGCCTGCTTGAGTCGCCTGTTTGAGTCGCTTGTTTGTGTGTGGCAGTGGTCCGTCGTGCTGGCTGTGTCGTAGAGCTTCAACCGGTTATTGAGTCGCGTGTGTGTGAACGGCAGTGTCCGTCATGCTGGGCGTGTCGCAGAGCTCCAATCCATTTGAGTCGCCCGTTTGTGTGCAGCAGTGGTCCGTCGTGCTGGGAGTGTCATAGAACTTCAGCCTGCTTGAGTCGCGCATGTGTGTGCGGCAGTGATCCGTCGCGCTGCGTGCGTCGTAGAGCTTCAACGAGAAGACCGCGGCAGTCGACGTGAGCGCGCCGCCTGCTTGTTCGCGGCAGCGCTCAATTCGATGCGCAGCGTGCGCTCTGCGCCTCGGCCGAGGAGAACGGTGGCTCGCGCACCGTCCCCTGCTCACGGCTGTGCTGCGTCGTCTACTCGTGAAGTCTGCGGACGATGGGAGCGCACGTGCGCGCGGCGCCGCGTTCCTCTTGTTGGTTGTGCGATGCGTGGCAGCGCTCGCCATGCAGCGTGTGTTGCGCGCAATTGACAGGGCCGGTGTGAGCTCGTGCGTCGAGGAGGTCCTCCTGCTCAAGCCACTCGCGCCGATCCACTGCGCTCCATACGTGCGATCAAATCCAAACTGTTGCACGCAGAACTCCCTGTCAAACGCGTATCCTGCTACACTCTCCTGAGCAGCCCCTCTGACGTTACTAACTGCCCCCCCACCTCCCCCCCCCCCTCGCCCCCCGCCCCCCCATCCCCCAGGTGGGCATGGAGATGGAGGCCGCGGCAGCGCTCGGCCGCGAGGCCATCCTGCGCACGACGCTCGGCGACGTGCGCGTCAAGCTCTTTGGCGAGGAGTGCCCGCGCACCGTGGAGAACTTCTGCGGCCACGCGCGCAGCGGCTACTACGACAACGTCGTCTTCCACCGCGTCATCAAGGGGTGAGTGCGCGTGCGCGCGCTCACGAGCGCCGCCGCCGCTGCCGCGTGCAGCGCCGCACGGCGGTCGGCGGTCGGCGCAACGCGTGCGGCTGCATGAACGCTCAGAGTGTATGTAGTCGTATGCTCAAGCGCCGCTGCCGCTGCCGTGGTATGCGCGGACATGCGTGCATCAGCGGTTGTAGGCATGTAGTTGTGTTGTGGCCGTAGAGGCTGATGCGTGATGGCACGGTGCCAGGCCACGGGCGCCTGCCCACGCGTTGCGGTGTCGCGCGTGGGGGCGGCGGCAGCGACGGCGGCGGCGGCGGCAGAAGCGGGTTTGGCGGCGGTGCACTGCGTTTGGCATCGTGATGCTCGCTCATCTCAGGCGGCGGCACAGACGCCGCGGCGTCGAGGTGTGTGCGCTGCAGTGCGCAGCGCGGCCACGCACGTGCAGGCGCCCGCATGCGCGCGCCGCAGCACGCCAGCAGTGCCCGCTGCAAGTGCACATTTGCTGTGGGGCCCCCTGCGCTGAACGCCTGGTACGGATCCAGCACCCCGGACTGTGGTGAAATTTAGCTCTGTGCGTCCACGAGGCTGCGGAGCCCTGACCACAATCCACCACAACCTTAGGGTTAGGTTCTAGGGTTTGTTCGCCACGCGTCCTTGGGTGCACAGTCTGGTGCATTATTTTCAGAGCCGGTATTCACGTTTCAGCTGCCGCGCAGTCTCACCTAACCATGCTGCAACGCCTTCCCCTCCCCCCCCCCCTCACCCCCTTGGCCCGCAGGTTCATGGTGCAGACAGGCGACCCGCTTGGCGACGGCACCGGCGGCGAGAGCATATGGGGCGGCGAGTTCGAAGACGAATTCCACAGAGATCTGCGGCACGATCGCCCCTTCACGGTACGTCAGTGCCCCCCCCCCCCCCCCCCGCCCCCCTGCCAGCTGTGGACTGCGTACGATGAGCGTGCGTCCACGACCTGATCGGCGTGAGGGCTCAGGCTGCTGCGCCCGAGCCCCTCATGTCCATGCTCATGCGGTATGCTTCATGTACCTCGAAGTAGTATACAAGTACTCGACGCTTGTATGTAGTACTCTGAGACTTCTGCTGTAGTGAGGCCTGCTCGCACTTGCAAGCTGTGGTGACGGCGGACTGTCTGACCTTTGTCAACGCCCTTCTGAGGCCATTCGTGAAGCTACCGATGTAGACATTTCAGAAGCACAAAGCATGGGGCGCGTGTATCCCTACCGGTTTTGAGCGTGCAGTGTTGCCTGCAGGTGTCTCAGCACATGTTTCCGGCACACCAGTCTGCTGGCTCAGGGAGCCACCGCCGCGCATCTCTCGCAATATCACATACCTCTGAAGTAAGCGTACAGTCAGATTGTTTGCAGCGAAGTTTGAGAGGTCGCGCGCGCACGCATTCTGAGTGCACCGGAACGTGCAGCGCCGCTTAGCACGGCGCGCGGCACTCCATCACATGGCCGCATCTCAGGGAGCCGCTGCTCGACCGGAGGCTGGCGACGTTGAGCGCTGCGAACGAGCAGTGACTTCCTACCATGTGCATAGCCCTAGACTTGACCCTGTCGCCGTGCTCTCGTCCTCAGTAGTAGCAGAGGCTCTCCAGCTGTCGCTTGTTACAGAGCGTTGCGGCGCCTGCGGCGGTGCGCGTGCAACTGCCCCATCCGTCCTGGGGATTATGCACATCACTTTGAGTAGCACATGTAGCCCCGATTGGGGCGCAAGGGACACTATGCTGCACTCTATATGAGCGGTAGTTTAGTTCAGTGTGCTCCTGCAAGCTACGGTGTGCTGGCGCTTGCGAGTGCTTGAAGCGTGCGTTCCGGCGGTGTCGTGAGTGCAACTGCATGGCATTGCGTCTTGGTATCTGCACACCACACATGCTCCGACGCAACAGACGTGGGCCTGGTGAACTATGGGATGACACAGTGTCAGCGATCCCACTGGCGCGCTCCTGATTGAAGTTGTAAACATTGTCTGTGGCACCTGCAAGTCAGGCCTGCTTGCCCACACTGACAAGTGTGAAGCCGTCAGTTTCAGCCGTCACAGTCACCGCCGCCATCGCCGCTGCCCCTGCTGTGTTGCTGTCTGCACTCGCGCGGCGCAGGTCAGCATGGCCAACGCGGGACCCACCACGAACGGTGAGTCGCTCCGTCGGGCGCGTCGTCAGTTTGCCGTACACCACAGTCTCACTCGCAACTTGAATGCTGCGCGCGGCTGCGTCAGCGGCTTCCTGAGCCGCTGCGCCCCAAGCAGCGGGTGCGGGCGCCTGTGATGGCTGTGTGTCATTGTCAGCAATCATTATGGTGCACAGTGCTAAGCCATTTGAGCATATGCGCGCGCGGTCGCCGGCGCCAGCGGCGACGGTGCCCGCAATCGAGTCACTTCGCTGGAGTCCGCGAATCGCGCGCTGCGCCGCTGAGCAGCGCTCACAGCCAGTGAGCCGCTGCCTTTGCAGCTGTGCTCCACTTGCTTTCCCTCAAAAATCCCAAGCAACGCACCCTTTTGAGGCTTTCTCTTCCAAATTGCTCAAGCCGGGGACCGAAGCGAGCACAAAATGCAGCTCTTGGCCAATCAACAGTTGGTAATTCTGAGTCAGCCAAACCCCCCTAGGGGAGCGCTCATTGACAACTCTTTCCACGATTATGACCGAGTCTGAACCTCATCCGTGAACTTCCAGGATGTGTCCAGTACACTATCACAGTGCTTCAATATATCTGTTGGACGCGAGGCCTTGCAGTTGATGGGGCGCTGGCCTTCAGGTGATGGAGGGGTAGCCTCCGCCCGATAGGGTCTGGCTGTCTCCTTCGTTGCATTGTGACAAGCAGCTTTTGACTGACAGGTACAGTCATACCGGTCTGAGAGTGGCATTGCATGACCCGCGGCCCGTTGCACTGGCCCAGGGGTCACTCCGAGACTCTGCGAATAACCTCAAGACGCGATCCGTTGGTGCATGTCAAGTGTCACAGAGCTCAGATGCGCTCAACTGCCGTTGCAGCTCTCATCTCACGCAGGGATCCCTTGTCAACACTCACTGCGCGTGGGGTGAAACTTGCCCACAAAGCTGCAGGCAACCAACGGCTGACCGCACAACAACACATGTTTACCGTTTCCACGAGAAATTCATCTGCCACCGTGACAGTGCGCTCAACTGCCGCCGACCTTCCACTGCACGCCGCAGGCTCGCAGTTCTTCATCACGACGGTGCCGACGCCGTGGCTCGACAACAAGCACACCGTGTTTGGGCGCGTCACGGCGGGCATGGAGGTCGTGCAGGCCATCGAAAACGCCAAGGTGGACAAGCTCGACAGGCCGCACACCGAGATCAAGATACTCAGCGTGGAGGTGGTGTGAGCGCTGCCGTAGCTAGACGCGCAGGGGCGTCTGGTCGGCGTGTGTGCAGCAGCGCGCCGTCGTGCCCTGTCGTCATTGTAATGCAGTCTCCGCGGGGTGCCGCGAAGGAGTGTCACAATTTTTATGGTGAGTTGCGTCTGCCTGTTGCTGTGCGTAAGCGGCGCAATGGGTCGACAGTCACTGCCACATCTGTCACAGCGCCTTTTGCTTCGTTGATACTTGTGAACGCAGTGACCCGCCGGAGCTATGATGCCATTAGTGTCGAAGCTGGTCCAGGATTGCAGTCTCTTTGACAACTCAATGTAGGCCCTAACGGCTCGTCAAAAGGCGTGGCCACTGGTTACTCATCGCCAGAAACATCTCAACAATGAAGTCACTCTCAGACTCCGGGTGTTCCGCAGTGATGAGGGCCGCCATGTGATCAGGAATCAGATATCGTCTGACACAGTGTCAATTACTAATTTAAAATGGCTCAGAGTCATCAACTTGTTCAACAAAATGTAATGTGGGGGCTTAACTTGAAGGTGCAGGAGCCTCTGAGAGACTCAGTGCCTTGGGGGCCGGGTTAGGCCCTGGGATTGCTTAGCCTACTCCTGTCCGGGACCAGTGGCTGCCAGTGGACTCCGCTATACTTGTTGAAATATATATATATAGCTGTATATATATACATATATCATTATCATATACTATTAGTACTATTAGGGCCTCTGAGTCAGGCTGCCAGCTGGGTAGTACTAGTGTGTGGCAGCTCAATTCAATCTGGAGGCTCTTGGGGATGACGCTTCACTTAACGGAGTTCAACTTGGCACTGTGTGTGTTTTTGCAGTGAATTCCACGAAATTCAATGCAATGTTCTGCCGCAGCGGTCGCTGGAGCCGCCTGGCTATGCAGATCATCTCACTTACTGACAGTCCGTCAGTGTGATCTCGGAGTAATAGTCTGCCATGTATCTTAACAGCATCATGCTGCACGACGTCGTGTGCGCACGTACTACACTGGATAAACGTGGTCTAAAGATTTACTGTGATTTAATAGTATCATACTGTACGGTAGTTAATGTAGTCTATCTTGATTTATAATTTACTGTGATTGTAACAGTTCAATCGTTACGGTTATAATTACGGTAGTTAATGTAGTCCATATTTTATGATTTACTGTGACTGTCGCAGTGTACAGTTCAATCGTTACGGTTACTAACCGGGTGTATACACATAATGTACTGCAGTTACAGTAACTGTAACCGCAATTTACTATGGTACACCAACACGCGCGCCATTCCCTATTTTGAAAGAAGATGCATGTCCGGCAAAAACTTTCTAAGTCAGCCTGAGTGCTTGTGTAGCAATTTTTTTGTTGTTCTGATTTTTTTTTCTTGAAAAAAAAATATTAAAGGCGAGGGGCCCTTCAGGGCGCGAGCCTTCTTAAGTCATGGCGCGCGCAAGCCTCCGCACTACTGATGCATCTGGGCGTGCTAAAGTTTTTGCGGTGACGGGTACGCGTACGTGCGTATCGCTGCAACGGTTAAACCGTTCACCAATCAGCGCGCTGGGGTCTAGCTGCCGCCTCAGCGGCAACACCCTCGGCAGCATCCAGGAAGCTGCGAGCTTATTCTGGCGCTGGCTCTCCAGCTCGCGAGGAGGTGTTGCTGCACAGGCGGCGCTGACCGCATGCAGCGGTGCAGCGCGAAGCCTGCGGCCACGCTTCGCGGCCTGCAGAGCTCTCGAGGGCTCACGGTCTCTTACTTTTCGTTCGCTAGCGTCTACTTCAAAGCCGTTACGCGCAACTTCACTTCCCTGAGGCACTTAACCCTAACTTAGGGCTGGGGGGCTACTTAGGGTTAGGGCCAGAAAACCCGGCGCTAGCGCTGGAGGTGGTGTTGATGTGCCTCCAGCGCGTGGTGTTGATGTGCTAAACGTGGCAGGACGGCTTAATGGCGATGCAGAATCTGATGTACTTGCGCACCATGCGCACAACATGATCTCAATGCAACAGACAACATGAAGTGATGCACATGTTTCACATTCAAGCAAATGCTGAGTGATGACCTGCTTTAAGACGCAACTTACACAAGAGGCTGTCTGTTTCCGGGTCACTCGCCCCACATTCCTTTAGGAGGGGGGTGCTTTCTTGTATGAACTACTAGTATGTTCCCCGGAGGAGTCCGCACAGGCTTTTTCACATCATGATCAACACCTTGATGAATTTTGTTCATCAATAAAAAAATTACAAGAATTCTTTTACATTGTTGGGCTGTCGTGGAGTAGACGGCAGGAACTACTGAGGAAGAACTTCAATTAAGGCACCAGTGCATAATATTATGCTCCTCCGAGTGTTGAAAGCTGAGCCTGTTGCTTTTAAAGGTTTATATTAGAGCTACAGTGCTTTTTTGAGTACAAGAAACTGCGATACCGATCAAGACCCTCACCTGGTTTACTAGCAGGAATGGACATGGTGAACAACAGGGATTTAATGCCCAGTTTCATACTTGTAACTATTATAATAGTCTATTCGAAGCAGAGACCCGTTCAGCGTTACGCCAGATGAGGGGTACATGCCTGTGGAAGACCCCCCTCCCACTGCAGCACATGTGCACACACACACACACTATGCCCAATAAGCCTCCACCAGGCTGTCAAGACGTTCAAGGCGACTTCCACTGTGACGGAAACACAGTCATTTTCCAACCTCAAGTAAATTAAATTGCACCCTTGAAGTTCAGATCTAAAGTTGCATGGTTGAAACACAACTTGAAGCTTGCTGTTCTTGAACTTCGCCGTGGCGGCCTCGGCCTTCCGCGGGGGGCCCTACTAGCTACTGTACAACAGTAGGCCACAGAAGACAAGAGATCATGAAAAGAAGCGTTTTTTCTCCGCTTCAACTTCAACTCATATATCATCTCATGTGAACATTCGCTAGCCTCCCATTCTGCCGCATACATGCATATGTGTTCATAGTATACTGCAATGGATAAAGTGGGTGCTGGCGCGCGTGTACACACACGGCCTTGCCTGTAAACAGTGTCACGCGAGAAGACCTTCGGACCGTGACGTCAGAAGTGGATGTCAAAGAATGTCAAAGATCTTCCATGATGTTGCGAATCAGGCCGGGCCAGGTACGCGCCACCTCGAGGATCCCGAAGCTCGTCTAGCCATTGTTATTGATCATCCGAGTGTCCTATTATCCCATCCATCGCTGAATTTTTCAGCTAGCTGAGTACTTTTATTATATTCCACTTGTGGCTGTGGAAATGCCATGTTGTAGGTGTGTCGCCTTGGTCTCACTCTTGGATGTAGCATGCAAACCTTGCACGCCACACCCCGCCCCCCACATCACCCCCAACAAAGCACCCGCAAGCGACTGTCCCCCACATACTAGCAGGGATACCAAACAAAGCTGCAAGACTCTCCCCCCACAGACAGACCCTTCTAAGGGCCACCCAGCTCCACGCAGACTCCATCTCAAAGTTTTCATGCAGGCCAAGGTCACCATGATGGGCCCTGAACTGGAGATTGTGGCTATCTACGTGAACCCCGATATCATAGAGATAAGCAGAGGGAGTCACTGGGCGCCAGGCGCTGACGCTAGAGAGAAAGGCTATATAACTAAGTAAAGCATCGCCTCCTTGATGAGCGAGGTCACGGCTCACCGCAGGCTGCAAGCCTGACAAGATATTGCCATTTACCGCTGCGAGTAACTTGTGGTTGGTGCCGTGGCGTGCAGCCGACTCCGCTTGCTCTCCAAGCACGCCAAGCCGCTGCCTGTCCCTCCTCCGCACGCCAGCCAGGGCTTCCGAGACACCACCACACGTTTGAAGTTCTCTCGAAGGAGCTACGCACACTGGCATCACCTGAGGGCCGCTGGTGCTAGCTCCTGCAAGCCCTGCAGCCCAGCCCACCCACCAAACCAGCCGCATTCGCTGCCACGCCTCTCGGCGTTAACGAGCATGCATGTAGAAGTACTTCCTCATGGGACAATGTGTCCTTTGGACGCACATGGATGACATATGGATGCAACAACGAGTCGGACGTCCCACATTAGTCCCGCAGTGATGATGATGATGATCGGGTGCTGCAGCGAGAGAGAGGAAGTGAGGAGACAGCATGTGTTTACACATGCATAAGGAAAGGCGGCCGCGCGTGCAGGATAAGCCAAGCTTGTGTCATGTTTCGTGAAACGCGAAAAAAAAGTTCTTTGACATTAAAAATATCCAATTGGGGCGGCGCCGCCCCGGCGCGGGAGGAAAAAAGAATGCCGGATAATGCATCTCAAGCGCGCTCCTGCCGTCTGTCTAGCGGGAGGGGTAGCCTTGAAAGAAGCCGTACAGAGCGGAGGCGGTGCGGCGGCGGCGACGCGTAGCCGGGAGCCGTGCGACATCAATCAATCAATCACCGGCACACACAATGCTGTCCGCCCACGAGCATCGCCTGCAGCAAGCAGCAGGAGGTGGCTTTGAACTGGAGCCACTGGTGGCCAACCTACTGGCCCGCAACGACGATCTCTATGCGCTTTGCGTCAAGATGTAAGTGACAGTGATGCGTAGAAAAGCTGCAATAGAAGCTTCCACGCAGATTGCCACTCTCGCTGGCAGTGTGAGCTCACGTGCTCTCTCTCGCGCGCCGCCTGCTCTTGCACAGGCAAGCGGAAATTCTGGAGCAGCGGCAGCAGACGCAGAGAATGCTCGACATCGTCACAGGCCATTCGGCTCCGCATCTTTCTGCGACTATGCAGCACGCGATGCAGCATTACCACGATCCGCAGGAGCCTGGCCAGCTCTCTGCTCACGCTGCTGCTACATCGCACGCCCGCGTGCCAGCTGTGCGTCGCAGCCGCCCAGGTCATGACATGGGCGTGCCCATGCCAATGGGCGTGCCCAGCTTGAGCACAGCAAGTGTGCCTTATCATTTTCCTCGTCCAACACTGGATCGTGAGCGCAGACTCTCGATCACCGACACTGCCGCTGCGGCCGCGGCGGCGTTGCACGCCAGCCAAGTCATGCGAGGCTCTGCGCGAGCTGTATTGCAGCATCGTGGATCCAAGTCCAGTGCGCTCGTGGAGTCCGAAGCTGCTGCAGCAGACTCGGAAGGCGAGCACGCTGACGCTGCTGATGGTCACGGTGGTGCGGACTTCAGCATGCCGACGAAGCGGAAGCGCGGCAGACCGAAAGGCTCCAAACTGGCCAAGAAACCTAGGGTCAGCGAGGACGGCGACGGCGGCTCCTCTGAAAAATTATGTCCTTCAGAAGTGCAGGGAGATGCTGAAGAGGACGCCGCTTCAGCAGGAGTAGCAGGGGCAAGGCCAGCGAGAGCAGCAGCAGCTGCCAACAAGATGTCTGCGGCAGCCGCCAAAGCCGCCAAGGCCGCCGCCAGCAGAGCAGCTACGGCACAGCAGACGACGAAGGGTGCAGCCGCAAAACAGCTACCTACAGGCAAAGGGAAACAGGCTGCAAAGCGTGCAGAGGAAATGACGCGGCAGCCGCGCGAAACCAAGTCACCGGCGAATCCGGCAGCGAAATCAGCAGCAGTGCCAGTGGGAGCAGCAGCAACAGCAGCAGTGGCACAAAAGGACGGCGGCCAGCCGCAGAAGAGGGGCAGGGGTAGGCCGCGCAAAGCCGCTACCATTGCGGCGGCGGCAGCTGCTGCAGCGGCAGCGGCGGCAGCACCAGCGGCCGCCGCCGCGGCAGCACCAGCGGCGGCGGCACCGGCGGCGGCGGCGGCAGCACCCGGTCCGGCAGCACCCGGGCCGGCGGCGGCGGCAGCAGCGGCACCGGCAACGGCGGCGGCGGCGGCGACGGCGGCGACGGCAACGGAGCGGAGCCAGACTGGCGACTCGGAGGCAGTGTCGCAGAAGCGCGGCAGGGGCAGGCCGAAGGGGTCCAAGAACAAGGCGAAAGCAGCATCCGCTGCCAGCTCGACTCGGTCGAGCGCGAGTCGCCCAGCAGATACTGCCGCAGATGCAGATTCAGAGCCCATCGCCGGAGGGGCGACGGACGCGGCAGCAGCTGGCGGCCGGCCCGCCGCGGCTGTTGTGCCTACGCGCGCAGCGGAAGCTGCTGCGAGTGCGCCCTTGCCTGCCACTGGCACTGCTGGAGCTGCAGCACGCCCAATGTCGGCAGCTGCGGCAGCGCCAGGTACGCTGGCAGCAGTGGCAGCACTTCCAGCCGCCGCAGCAGCAGCGCCCGCTGCGCAGCCCGCGGCAGCGCTCGTGCCGGCGGCAGCGCTGTCACTGCAGCTGCCGCCTGCTGCTGCTGCTGCTGCTGCTGCCGCTGCCGCCTCAAGTGTCACCGCCGCCGGCGCCATGATGCCGCAGCAGCCCGCGACCATCACCCTGACTGCTCGAAGTCCGCTCGACGCCCCGATCGTGCGTCACTTCATGGTGGGGGGCTCCGCATCAAGCGCATTCAAGCCGGCCGTGCCGCCAACTAGTGAGCAGTAGTGCGGCGCGGCGCGGCCGTCTCTGGCAGGCCATGCGCAAGGTGAACACTGTGGCACGTGTTGCTTGCGCGCAGGAGTGGCGCTGCGTGGACAGCAGAACAATGCAAAATCGCTTGCAGTTTGTTGCAACGGATTACGCTAACAAAGGTGCAGAATCAGTCGGGGCAGTATACTATAGTCACTAGACCCAGAAGTGTGCATGGGGTCACCTCTGCAGTCATTGCAGTGCCGTCGGTAGATATATGCAGCAGGTGCGCGGGAATGAGCAAGCGGCGGCTTGCGTGCCCTTGTATGTGATTAGAACGCCACGGAATTCCGCAGTGTCGCATCTCCGTGCTGCCGCGGCGGCGCAGTTTCAGCCTATCGGTCGCACTACAAGGCAGGGGCTTCACTTTTGATCTTGCAGTACTGCCGCGGCTGCAGGCAGCACCGCCAGCCGCAGTACGGTTCCATGAAGTGCTGCCTGTGAGCTGCATCTGCATAGTAGATGAATTCGGCTCATATTTTAATTCTCGTGGTACCAGCTGCTTGCAGCATCCGATGCGTGGAACCTCTGATCGCACGAGCTGTGGCAATCACGGCCATCTAGGGCATTTGCTTAGGTCGACGGCGCTTTCAGCCGCGCCTACGGCCCGCCCACAGATGTCCAGCGCAGGTGTACTTCTTGCACGCCGTCGATACGATGCACCGCGGGTCCCTTGGCATTCTAATGGAACACCACTGCGCTCGCTCTCAGGCTGGAATAATTTCAATTACGCGCATTGCTTGGGGTGCTTGTGCCATCATATGATGACAGCGTTATTAATGTCATGCAATGCTTGATTGTTTGCCTGCGCCGACTCTGAAGGCTCAAAATGTGCCTAGGTGATCCCACGCGATGCCTCTACAAGCTTGCACATGTGTACACGGCGTTGGCACAGTTACTGTAGCCGCATCATGATCCGCATTGCCACAGCATTGACTTTTATGATGCATCTGCTCTAAGAATTCTCAACTCAGTTGGCAAAGCTGTCCAGCGTGCATTTCAAAACATCATCAGCGTGCTGTCTTATCTTGACGTCAGGTGCTTGCAGCAAATGTGATGGCATTACTGTTCATTGACTGTAGCTACACTAATAGTGATGATAGCATGTATACTATAGTAGTACGATTGCCTGCACATATGTGCAGCAGCCTCAGTGAGATTTTCCATCTCAGTCCTCTGTCAATGCTGCGTCTGAGCATGCCTGTTGGATTCTTCGATGCGAGATTTAGTGCCAAATGATCTCACTGTCAGCCCTTAGAAGACTCCTGCATTATCATTTTGCCTGAAAGTCTCCGCAATTTCTGCCGTCGGTTACACTCTCGTAACTGTGATCCCATGCCATGCAAATGAATGCCCATGTAGGGTAGCAGCACAATGTGCAGCGATAAGTGTCTCTCCTGATATAATGCGGGTGGCATTTTCATAGCGGCCATAAGGCTTCTTGATGGCAGTCGCTCGCATGACCGCAGCGAGCAGCGGCGACGAATGCTCCCAATCAGGGCAAAAAAGATCAAGCGATGCTGATGCTGCCGAAACTGTGAGCCTCAGTACCCACTGCGTCACCGGCCCCCTTCTGGCGTCCATTATCGCTGATTCAGAGTCAATTAGCGCAAGGTAAGGGACACTCCGGACACCGCCCATCGCTCAAGCCTGTACACGCATGTAGCACATGAACAGAAGTGCAAATGCTTGTGGATATCCTTGTTCAAAAGTGTGCCACATGGAAGAGGTACCGGTTTCGTATATAGAATCCACTCGGCAGCAGCAATGCACCTTTGTTGAAGCCGCTCCTCATCGCATGGGGAAGCTGATAGCAGTACTCGAGCCCTTATTAAGGCGATGGCGAGGCGCAGCACCGCTACGGCGCCGCACTGCATGATGCGCCTGGTTGCTGTGCGAGCGCTCCGCACGCTCTCGTACACTGAACCCCCGAAAAACCCCATTCGTTCCGCGCGCCAACCCTCAACCTCGACTGAGCAGCGCTGCGGACGGCGATGCGGCGGCCGTGCTGGGCTGGCTGGACGCTGGGGAGTCGCCGGACTGCGTGCGCGGGGGGGGCAGGGGGGGGGGAGACCAGAGGGGGGGGAGGGGGGGCAGGGGCGGGAGCAAGGGCTTCACCCCCCTGATGAGGGCCGCCTGCGCCGGCCACCAGGAGGTCGTGGGCCTGCTGGTGGCGGAGGGCGCGGACCTGTTCCGCAGGGACGCCAAGGTGAGGAGCTAACCCTAACCTAACCCTAACCTTTAAAGTAATCCTAACCAAGGTGAGGAGCGCCGCTGCCAGCGCTGCCTCGCCGCGGCGTCGCCGAGCGCACCGGCGCCACGCGCCGCTCGCACTTGCGGGTCTGGTACGCCGACGCGCCGTGCGAACGCTTGCGGCTGTGGTGCACGTCGCACCCTTGGCCGCCGCTGCCGACCATCGCCAGCTGCGATTCAGAGGCTCGTCCGCTGAAGGGAGGGGCCGCCGCCAAGCTTGGCAGTGCGGGCGGAGACGGCGTGCAGAGCGCCGGTCGTCGCGCCATGCGGCTGTAGCAGCGCGTCCGCTGTGAGGGCTCTGATATCCGTTGCGGGGAACGTGCTGCGCCAGCGTCGGCGGGGCCCGCGCCGCGCCGCGCGCGCGCAGCGCTGCGCGCTGCTCGCTGCGGAGTGAGACGCGGGGGGCGGAGCGCGCGCCGCCACAGGCGCGGAAGGAGTGCAGCGGCGACGAGTCGCAGTGTCCGTTGCAACGCGGCCGCGGCGTGCAGGTGCTGAGGCGCTGGCGCTGGCAGCAGCAACACCGCGCAGCGGGCTGCTGCTGCCGCCCGCGTGTCTATGCGCGCGCATGTCTACGCGGCACGAGGGCAAGGAGCGCTGGGCATGCGCCTGCAACCGCAGTCGCCGCACGCAATTGGCCCGTCTGCTGCCGTCCGCGCACGTAAACATGCACGGCATGTGTAGTGTTCGCCACCGCTGTCGCCGCTGCAAGGGTCGGGCTGCACTGGACCCCCGGCCCGTTGCGGGCGACGCCAAGGCGTCGCTGCGCATTTTAACGCGTGCGCCGCTGCATGCAGAGGTCCCCGCTGCACGGCACTGCTGTAGCGTCGCACCACACTGGCCATCTGTGTGCTCCGTAGCGCGCTAGCCGCTGCAAAGTGCATGCCACCGCATGTCAGCACCGCTGCCGCTTCAGTGCCGGGCGGCACTGGGCCGGCACACATTGCGGCGCAACAAAAGTGTCGCTGCAAGTGGCTGTGCACCTTACAGGAGCTGCGTGTAACGGAAGGAGCTTCTGAGGATCGGCGGGGCTGTGATGAGGGTTGTGCGGCGCTTCGGGTCAGCGTAGGGCTAGGCTTAAGGAGTGTAAGGGTCAAGTGGGGAGAGGACCGCGGTGCAGCGGGCGCGGATCATCACCGCCAGGCGCGCACGCAGGAGCTCTGCGGGGGCTTGGTAGATGCTGTCGTTGTGAGCGTCGTACGAACCGCAAGTAACTGCGTGTTACAAATCGTTGCTAAGTGCCGCTGTGCTACACCTTGTTGCTGAGTAAGCCAGGGCTAGGGTGAGAGTTAATGTCAGCCCTGGCGCTCTGTGTCCAGCATGCAAAATGTGCTGCCACATTGCAAGAGGGCGCTGGCCTCTTTCTGCCACGCATACCTACCCCGTCGCGCCTCTCCACGGCTGTGCCGCGCTGGCCACCGCACGCGTGTCCGCATCTTCAAGTTCAGCCATACCTCTCGCTGCGCTGTGTGTATCTGCTCCATTGCTGACTTCACTTCCATTGCGCCAGCCCTGATCCGCACCGCGCTGGACTGGGCGCGCGCCGGCGCCGACAGATGTAACATATACATACCCTTCGCTGTGCCATGCATACCTATCCCTGTCGTGCGCTCCGCCAGGGCCGCACCGCGCTGGACTGGGCGCGCATCGGCGCGCGGCACGCGCCCACGGTGCGGCTGCTGGAGCGCGCCGCGGCAAATGACATTGCTCAGCGCCGGCGCGCCAAGCTCGCCGAGATGAGAGAGAACGAGATGCTGGCGGTGAGGGCTCTACATTGAGTAGGATTGCATCAAAGTTTGCTTGAGAGTAAGTGTCAGTGCTGCGGCGAACGACGCTGCTCTGTGGCGGCGCGCCAAGCTCGCCGAAATGAGGGAGAATGAGATGCTGGTGGTGAGGGCTATATGTCATGTCGGCGAGGTAGGGGTGGGATGGTATCAGACTGGCCTTGAGAGTAAGTGTTAGTGCTCGAGCGCTGACGGTGAGTGCTCTACTGTAGCGAGGCAATGGCACGATGGCATTGAGAATAAGTGTGAGTGCTGGAGCACGCTGCGGCGAACGACATTGCTCAGTGGCGGCGCGCCAAGCTCGCCGAAACGAGAGAGAACGAGATGCTCGCGCAGAGAGCTCTACTTGAAGTATACTGAGGGCTCTACTTGGTCAGGCAGGGGTAGGATGGTTTCAGAGTTGGCTTGACCGCGGTTGATGCGCTGCGGCGGCCCCCAAGGGGCCGCAGCGCGCAGCGCACCGCGCACCGCCAGCCGCCATCATCATCTACCCGCTATTGCCAAACGCTGCCGCGGCAGCGCGCCTCCATCCCCCGCACCCCCCCCCCAAAGTCATACAACAGCGCTTGCACACACACGCTCCCTTCGCTCACTCCACCGCCGCCGCCGCCGCTGCCGCCGCCGCCGCCGCCGCGCGACGCGCAGGTCCTCGCGCGCAACGCCGCGCGCACGGCAGACGTCGCCGTCGCCGTCCGCCACCTCAGCGCCGCCGCGCTGGAGGAGGTGGTGGCGCGCGCGCGGCTGCCGCGCGCGCGATTCGCCGCCGCGTGCGCGTCGTTGCGGCTGGCGCCGCCGCTGCCGGCGTACTTCCTGGACGCGCGCGGCGACTGGGGCGTCACGCCGCTGGCCGCGGCCGCCATGCGCGGCGACGCCGTCATGGTGAGCGCGGGGGGCGCTGCGCGTCACTGCAAGCCTGCTGCATGGTTTCAATGACCTTCTTGCAGCCAGAGACCATGCGTGTGTGTGCAGCGCATGTGGCGCTGCGTGTGCGCGGCGGCTCGGACGTGTCATGCAGCGTTGCCGTTGCGCGCCGCGCAGCGTGGCGCCGTCGGCGCCGGCGGCGCCGCGACGCCGCGGTCAGAGCAGCACTGTCTGTGGAGCTCGGCCCTCAGAATGCTGCGTGTCGGGGAGGGTGCAACAGAAGCAGGTGAGCTTCAAAGCAGCTCGCGGCGCAGCACTGCACCTGCTCATGCGACGCGGCCCCTGCGCAGTGACGTTCAACGGCTGCGCACAATGACGCATGGGCGCGCTGCTGCCGGCCGCAGCTCCGCTCCCATCGTCGTTGCAGAAGCGCCGCTCATCTTCCATCAAGGCCAGGAGGCGTGTTGCAGGGCCGAAAACTCCATCGCAGCGCTCCATCGTGTGCGTGCGCCCCTGCAGCGGCGGCAGCACGCCGGTGGGGCGCGCTGCTGCTGCGCCAAGCACGCAGGCACCGCCATTGACGCCGCTTGCCGTCGACGCCATGCTGCTGTTGTTCTCGCTGCCGCTCCCCACCGACTACGAGGCTGCTGCACAGATTTCAAATTGTGCAAGGGTCCCCCCCATCAAGCTGCGCTGCTCTTCGAAAGTCATCAGCGTGCACGCCGTCTGCGGCTCGCGGCTGCAGGCGCTGAGACGTGCCACATTCAACAGCGCTCAGCGGGGGCGCTGACTTCACCCTGGCGTTCTCCAGCACACGCGCTCGGGCCGCACACAGCGCAGCGGTCGCGCTCAACGCGGCGGCGCGCAGCCCGTTTCTAATGCTCCTCCACGTGCGTGCCACTTGCCGCTCGCGGCGGCAGGTGCGGATGCTGCTGCGCGCGGGCGCCGCGCCGTGCGCGCAGGCGCTGCGGTGGGCGGCGCTCGGCGGCCACGACGCCATTGTCGACGCGCTGCTGGCGCAGGGCGGCATCGCGCTGGCGGCGGTGAGGCAGGCAGCAGCGCTCCTCATACGCAAGCGCACGCATGCCAGATTAGCAAGCGGCTGGGTTGCAGTACCGCGCACGGCCAAGGGCAAGCGTGAAACGATGGTGTGAATGATGTGCATTGTGCGTGTGCGATGGCGGTACCGAGAGAGGTTGCGCTGGCGGTGAGGCAGCGGCGCTCCCTGCGCGAGAGCGGAAACTTGCAGTAACACAGTTGCAGTGCGGCGCGGTGTCAATGTCTGGCGTGAAACGCGCGTCTGGCGATGGTAGTTTCAGATGCGCGCTCGCGCGCGTGCGCGGTGGCGATTCGTTCGCAGCGCTGGGAGAGGGGGGCGTCGAGTCTTTCAACGCTGCTTTTGTGCGCTTGATCGACGCTGAGCAGCACGGTGCTGCATACCAACTTGGACAAGAATTCAGTATCTCCTTCAAGTGCTCGTATGCGAGTATGAGCACCCCAGGCACCTGCGCAGCCGTGCTGGGTGGGGATGCAACCTTGGTGCGCCGCGTCCCCGCTGCTGATGTGCTCTGAGCTGTTGCCAGCATGCCAGGAGCTCTTGAAACATCCTCAGTGCTCATCCCAAGCATACCACCAGCTTCATGGATGCTCGCTACGCGAGGGCCACGTGCAACTGCAACAGTCAATCAGACCAGTGACGCCATGGCGCGTGCGGCACCGCAGCACGACGCGCAACAGCAGCGGCGGGACACTAAGAAACGAGCAGCGGAGTCCGCACTTTCGCGCTTGATCGGCGCCCACCGTTTGCTCGTGCAGCAGCCGGCGGCAGCCGACCCCGCAGACGGCAGCATCCCAGACCCACGGCAGCATTCCAGACCCGTCACTGCTTACTGCCGGCCGCGCACTCATGCACAGCGCGCCCGCTGCAAACTTCAACAGGTGACGGACCCGCAGGAGGTGCGCACGGCGCTGCACCACGCCGCGTTCGGCGGCCACGCGGACGCCGTCGCCGCGGTGCTGGAGTGCGTCTGGGGCAGCCTCGTCGCGGCGCGGCACCACGATGCGAAGCGCCTGCCGACCGCCGAGGTGCGTTCACCGAAGTTCAATATGAAAAAAAACTCACCTCTCCCCCCCCCCCCACCCCGCGCGCATGCTGAGGTGCGCTCGCCGACGTTCAACGTGCATAACCCCCCCTCCCCCTCCCCCCCCCCCCCCGCGCTGTATTTACAAGACTCCCTCAGTCTGTGCTGGATGTCGCGCGTTGCCATAACTGCATCTGCACGTCCGCTCACGCCGCCGTCATCGCATGCGCCATGCCGCAGAAGGAGAGCGAGCTCAACGCGGTCACGCGGGGCTGGTTCGCGCCGCTGGACGCCCTCATACACGTGAGTGAGTGAGTGAGTGAGTCCTTGCTGCACAGGTGCGCTCCTCGTGCCGCCTTGCCGTGCAGCAGCGCCGCAGCGCTTGCCTGTCACACCGAAGCTGCCGCAGAGACAGCGCGGATGCTCGTTTCGGGCTCACCTCTCACGCCGCAGCTGCCGCAGAGGCAGCGTGTATGCTCGTTTTGGAAAGAGACTGATGCCGGACTCAATGGTTGCGGTCAGGTGCTTTGCTGGCACAGACATGTCCTGTGCGGTGCTTGAACTCACTCGCGCTCGGCGCCGCCCGCAGGCACCACAGCCGCATGAGCAGAGAGCCACGCTTCTATGCAGCCTGGAACACATTTTGGCGCAAATGTCGCGTGTGTCGTCGCAGACTGCAACCTTTTCCCTCGTCCTAGCCCTGACCATGACCCTAGCCCTAACCCTTGCCCTAACCCTCACACTAGCCTTGGACCCAAGCCTTGGACCCAGCCCCAATCCCAGTCCCAGTCCCGATTGTTGCCCTAAATCCGCGCTCGCACCTCGAAATTCTCCACTTCAACCCTAAGCCGTAGGCCTAACCCTACATGCGCAGCGCGCACGCGCGTGCGACATCAACAACGCCACAGCGCTCGACCTCGCGACGCGATCACGGCCACCTGAATCTCATCCCAGATTCCAATTTAAGCCCCGCACCCCTTAGCCCTTGACCCTGACCCCCACACGTAACCGCGACGCTGAACGCGCCGCAGGCGCGCAACGTCAATGGCGCCACGGCGCTCGACCTCTCAACACGAACACGGCCACCTGAACCCCACTTCTCATGCCAGATTCAAACTCGAACAACCTTTAGCCCTCTCGACGCTAACCCCAAAACGTTATCTTGCCCTTGAACGCGTGGCAGGCGCGCGACGTCAACGGCGCCACGGCGCTCGACCTCGCGACGCGGCACGGCCACGGCGCGGCCGCGGCGCTGCTGCGCGACGCCGAGGCGCGCGCGGCGCGCTGGCGCAGGCAGGTGAGCTCAGTCAGCGCTCGGCATTGCGTGGGCGCCTCTGCCGCGCTGTCTCTGTGCTGGCAGCGCCTCGTGAGCACGACAGTTCCTTTAGTGGAGAGCTGGTGCAATGCGCGAGGCCTGCCGACAGGCCTCCCTCAAAGTGGAACAAGCGAACATGCCGCGAGGCGAAGGCGCGCGCGGCGCGCTGGCGCAGGCTGGTGAGCCCAGCGCTCAGCAGCGTGCGCACGCGCGATCACGCGGCGGCGCCACTCTGCGCGGCGCCTCGTTAGCGTGCCGGCACGCGCTCGCGCCCGCATTGTGTTGGTGATGAGGGGGGGCACGAACGCGTGCGCCCCCCTGCACCAGTCAACGGCACGGAGAACGCCATGCATATGTTTTTTTCAGCGGGGTGGCAGCATCGCGTTGCCGTTGTTGAGTTTCTTGGTGCCACTGAGGAAGCCCGCCACGGCCGAGCTCAGTGCACTGCGGGTATGCATGGCTCGTGCAGCACAATGCGTGCGATAGATACCCTACGACCGCCCGTCTCTCGTGCCGCCGCGTCGACCGCAGGTGGGCGCTGCTTGGTGCATTGAGGGCGTGTATGGCTCGTAAGTGCGTATTTGTCGACCGCCGGTGGCGCTGCGCGGTGTAATGAGGGTATGTATGGCTCGTACGTGCAATCCCACATCCGCTCGTGTCACGTGCCACCGCGTCGAGACTGCAGGTGGCGCTGCTGGAGCAGGCCGCGGAGGTGATACCGTGCGCAAACTTCAAGGGCGGGCTGTGCGGCCACTTCGGTCGCCGCGACGGCATGGTTGCGCACGCCGCCAACGACTGCCCGGCACGGCAGGTACGCGCGTCACCAAACAGACTGCTCGGTGTGAACGGCTCTCGCGCATCCCACGTCAACTGCAATCACGTGAGCGGGCATGACGAGCCGTACCCGCATTCGGGATGGCAGAATCGCTCGCGGTGGTGCCTGGGCACCCATGCCGCGTGTAGATGAGCTCGCGGGTGACTGCCCTGCACTGCAGGTGGTGCGCCAAGAAGAAGCCGCTATTGTGTGAATTATCTAGCACTCCTGGGTTAGGGTTAGGGTTAGGGTTAGGGTTAGGGTTAGGGTTAGGGTTAGGGTTTGGCTTATCATTGTGTGGCTCGTGACGTTCCAGCACCTTGCAAGAAAATTAGTTTTGGCGCGGCACGGCAAGCGTGTAGTCTATCGGCAAGTCACTGCTCGCTGCGCTGACAACTTGTGATGTGTGAGTATGCTTGAAACACGCTACTTCAACTTCAACCACGCGAGCGAGACAGAATTGTGGGACAGTGCAGGACGAAATTGCAGCCACGCAGCCCTCGTTGCGATGTTGCATCTTACTTTATGTTGTACGTACATATGTACACATACGATGGATGGGCCTCAGTTCCATGTCACTAGCCACCACAAGCATGGCATAGTGTTGGCTTGTGCCTCAAAACAGAAAGGGAAAAGGTCTACCATGGAGGTTGTCCAGCTCTGTCTACATGTGATGCTGGCTTTGCAAATGTGCCGCAGGTGCCATGCCCGAGCGGCTGCGGAGCCATGATGATGGCGGCACACGTCGCTGAGCACTGTGACGGCGACTGCCCACGGCGGCCGCTGCCGTGCCCCAACGCCGCGCACGGGTGCTACGGTCTAGTCAAGCAGGAGGTCAGTTTTTCTAGAGTTGCAGTTAGGGTAGAGGGTTGCAAGTTCGGTGTGGCTTTGGCATGATTGGTGCAGCAGCGCAGACACATACTGGTTTACGTAATCATCACTTTTTCTCACGGGTGCTACGGCCTCATCAAGGAGGAGGTCAGTTTTTCTAGGAGTTGCATTATAGTAGGAAAGAAGATAAGCTGATTCAGTGTTGTTTCAAATGCGGCAGCATAATATGCCCACGTGCGTGCTGTAGAAAGGCCGCAGTGTCATCCTTGTGGGTCAGATATACTGGTTGCTCCAACAAAAGTGGGCATGAAACCCGTTTCACCACTGCGCTGTGCTGCACATCACCGCGAGGCGTCGCTGCCGCTGCCAACCTCCTCCTCGATCTGCATGTATTTGTACCCAAACCCTAACCCTAGCCCTTGTCACGCAGAACATGGCCTACCACCTGGAGAGCGAGTGCTCGCGCCGGGTGGTGCCCTGCCGCCGCGGCTGCGACGCGGAGGTTCGCGAGCACGAGAGGTGCGTTCGGGGAGCGCTGCAGCGCGACCGCCGCGGCTTGCTGTCTTGCCGGCGCGAGTACGCTTGAATTTGAGTCGCACCTCAACACGGCTGTCTCTGCGAGGTATGGCGTCAGTGCCCCTGGTGCCACAGCGGGGGGCTGGTACCTGCTACGCCGCCGCAGCGCTGACGCACACGCGGACTGTTGTACTACGTGCCACAGCAGACCATGTCGCTGAGCTGTGCAGTTGAGCATACGTTGGGACGCACTCCGTCCGCAGACGTAGCTGTGCAGACATGGCCGTTCATTGTGCTTTCGACTTCGTCTTGCAAATCTATACTTTGAAGTACGCGCCTGCCTGCGTCTGAGCTCCGCGCTGCTGTGCACACCGGTAACCTCGAGGGTGCTTTGCAAGGTACAGAGAGGGCAACGGTCAGGCTGCCGCATTGGCGGTCCGTAATGGCCTATCAGCGCTGACGCGTACCGCCCCTGCCTGCAGCTGCAGCCCCATCCTCCTGCAGATGTGCTGCTCGTCGGATGCAAAGCGTGCAGTGTCGGAGCTTGTGTAGGGTTGGGGTTAGGATTCAGGGTTGGGGTTACCGCCATAGCATACGATATGTCACAAGCAGTTGCGCGAGGTTTGCTTGCTGTGCACCGTCTGCAACCCAAAACTGTGGCGGGCCCTCTCTGTCGACCGCCGTTGTACACCGCCTATGACTGCAATGACCCTCGTTGAGCACTGAGCGTGGAGTGCCAGTATCACATGTTGAACGCTCAGGTGCTTCTGATAGCCCTAGCTCTGTGGCGTGGTGCAGGCAGTTCTCGCCTAGTCTACGGCCAAGATCCGCTGTGCGCGTGACGTAGATGCCGCTGTCGAGCGCTGCTTCAGCGCCTTGTGCCGCGCCTTTCAGCGGTGAACTCCTCACATTAGTCGCTTTCTGTACTGCCTACCAGTACGATCCGGTGCCGATGGCCTGTGACAAGCGGCGCGCTACGCCGCTGCTCTCTGAAGTCTCTTTGCACACCGTTCACATCCTATTGCCTACGCCCTTTCCCCTGGTTGCATAAGCCGCTGCGTCACCCTCTGCGCCGCACTTCACTTGCGGCCTTGGCAAACCAGGGATGCCCACGAAACCGCCGGCTGCCGCTTCAGCCCCCACCCCTGCCCCCTCGGCTGCGGGGCGACGCTCATGAAGGGGGACCTGAGCGAGCACGCGCGGCGCCACTGCGGACGGTGCGTGCGCATCGTTGTATGCGACATAACACATGCGGAGGCAGATGTGCACATGCCTGCCTGCATGAACCTCGGGCTCTCGATTGCCCTCGCATCTTTCTCGCACGTTGAACTTGTGATACCCACCCACGTCATCCGAGCACTGCTGCATCGAGCGCTGCTGCTGCACTGCCGTTGCGCGGTGCCTGTGAGGGCGTCCAGCGGCCCAGTGCGCGAGACACAGCAGCAGTGGAGTCTGGCCCGTGTGCGAGGCGTCCTGCAAAGTGACCCGGATCGGAGCGTTCGCGGCCAGCCTCGGTCTTGCAACTCAAAGTTGTGATGGGCTGACTGTGTCAGCCAGCCAGCAGTGCGGTTCTTCACCACCGGCACAACATCAGCGCACCTGCTGCTGCTCCGCCCTGGCCCCCTGCGCACACGCCGCAGCGCAGCGCTCACCTCGCCAAACACATCACAGCCCCGCACCGCCGCTATCAAAACTCCCCGCCAGGGCACACCTACATAGACGCTATCGACCAGCACATCGAGCCGTTCATCGCTGCGCTGGCCTCAGTCGCACACACACACACCCATCCCCCCCCCCGCCCCCCGCCCCCCCGCATTCCGCGCACACGCGCCGCAGGCGCCTCGTGCCGTGCGACGTCGGCTGCGGCGGCCGCTTCCCCGCGGCGGAGCTGCCCGCGCACCGCCGCCGCGTCTGCCTCGGCGCGTGCCGCTGGCCCGGCTGCGGAGCCGTGCTGGGGCCGCCGCCGCGCCTTGCCGCGCACGAGGCGCATTTGTGCGCGTACCGCCGCCTGCCGTGCCCGCACGCGGGCTGCTTGGACATGGTGGCGGTTTGCAGCGGCGGCAGCAGCAGCAGTGAAGGCAGCGGCGGATGCGGCGGCGGATGCGGCTGCGGCGGCGGCTGCGGCGGCGGCGGCGGCGGCGGCGGCGGCGGCGGCGGCGGCGGCGGCGGCGGCGGCGGCGGCGGCGGCGGCGGCGGCGGCAGTGGCGGTGGCCGTAGCAGTGGTACCAGTGAGGGCGATGATCTGGCGGGTGAAAAGCATCCGGAGGGCGTGCTCACGGGGGGCACGGGGGGGGGCGGGCGGGGGGCAGAGCTGCCCCCGGGCGTGCCTGCAAGGGACCTCGTCGAGCACATGGCTCACCGCTGCAGCCACAGGTGATGCAGGGCTCTGCTCGGGATGCATGCCTTACAGTCGCGGCGCGACTTTGAGTCGTTCCGCGGCGACGATG
This sequence comes from Tribonema minus, assembly GCA_017506865.1. Lineage (NCBI taxonomy): Eukaryota > Xanthophyceae > Tribonematales > Tribonemataceae > Tribonema > Tribonema minus. The sequence goes on from JAFCMP010000140.1 coordinate 149,101, forward strand.
GCCATTGCGCCAGGTGCCTGTTCCGTCGGCTGCCGCAGTGTCTTGCACCGCGATGTTCGGTGCATGAGGGCCCGGTGACACCTCAGTGCTCAGCCACACCAGATGCTGCACACGTCAGCGGCAGTGAATTATTGCTGCGCGTGCTGATTGGAGTGCAACGACTGCCGTGAAGCTCAGCAGCAGCCTGACGGCTCACAACACGAGAGGCCATGCCGTCACGCACTGCGTTCAGACGACTCCCCTTCGAAAAGGGCGACGACCAGAACCTCTCGCGCTCCTGCTGCGACGGCAACATGAGGATTTCGAGCGGATGGCACTGACGTTTGCAACGCGCCACCCGCTGTCCCCAGACCCGTGGAGTGCACCGAGGGGTGCGGGGTGCACGTGCCGCTGGCGCTCATGCCGCAGCACGTGCACGAGGAGCGCGGTGGCTGCGCGCGCAGGCGCTGCCGCTGCCGCCTCGACTGCGTCGGCCGCCGCATCCTTCTGAGCGATGGCACTCAGGTAAACTTGCACATTTCAGCATGCCAACGACAGGTGACCTGCGCGTACATGTGCAGTGGTTAGAGTCTGAAGTTGACTCCATGGTGACAGGCATGTACTGATAGACGTGCGGCGGGCTGGTGGCCTGCGTATCAGCGGGACACCCTTTGTTTTCTTAGACGCAGGCCATCCTCATTGTCTAGGTCCGGGCACACAGCAAGCGGCAACGGCCAGCAGAGCCGTTGGCCCGCGTGGCCGCCTGTGCGCGTCGCGCTGCAGCGGGCGCCCAAGGGCAATATCAGAGGCGCTGCATCGTGCACAACCACTGCAATGCCGCTGCAGACCAGTGCCACGACACGCGCACGCCACGCCGCGACCTTCTGCACGCGCTGAAAGAACGCTGAGAGAACATCGCCACAATTTCAATGAAAGCGTGACGTTGCGCCGTCGCTGCACTTGTGCGCGTGCCCAGGCGGTGGTGCGCGGCTACGACAAGGGCGCCGGGACCTTCAGCCTGGCGTGCCGCGACAGCAACCGTCAGCGCGCGCTGGCGGACCTGGACTTCACGTGGGCGGAGGTCAGCGCGCCGCGCATTGTGTCACCGTGCACCTGCATCTACTATTGCATCACTGCAGTAGGCACATCTGATGGCGGCGGGGTAGCGTGGCGCCAGCGTCTGCTACTGCTGTCCTTGTCTTTAATTTGCAGCGGTTCGGCTGGCAAGTTGCTTTGCGCGCGCGCCGCTGCACCAGTGCAGGCCCCGCCTTGCTATGAGAACCAGTGATGGAGGGTCGGTTTGCCGCGGCTGTAAAGTTGCGCAGGAGCGATGGGTACCGCCCGCTCTGTAATGCAGCCACCGTCGCTGCCCGCAGCAGGTGCATGCGTCGGAGGCGGCTGCTTGTATGGCGATGCAGCTGGTATGCAGTCGCAAGACCTGGGCAGTGCGCAAGTTCTGCTCGGCTGCTTGCTGTGCATCCCGTGCCCCTCACAGCTGTCGACCCCAAACTTGGTGTTCCAGAGTCATTGTATAAAGTCAACTGCATGCCATTCACCTAACGCGCCCACGTACAGCAAGGGCACGGTGACGCAGCTGAATGTGGCAAAGATCTGTTCTACCCATTGTAACACGGATTGCCGTCACGCCGAGGCACTTGTGAAAGGGTGCCCTTGGCACATCAGCTTGTTCATTTGCTACGCTACGCCTACGCACAATGTCATCAGCGCCCTCATTGTCAGCGCCCCCTGCGGCCCCCTCCCCCCCCCCCCCCCGCCGCTGCGCGCAGGGCGGCGGCCCGTGGGCGTGCGGCTGGGTGCTCGCGTCCGACCTGCGGCGGCACGTCAACGACGAGTGCGCGCTGCGCCACGTGCCCTGCCCGCAGGGCTGCGGCCAGAGGCTGCCGTGCCGCGAGGTGAGCAGCAGTAGCGCTTTACAACGTGGCTCGCTGACGCGCGTGCGCCGCCGCCGTCGGCGCTGTCCGAGCGCCCCGGAGTCGTGCACATAGAGAGCGTTTGCGGCGCGCATGGGTGCGCGCCCGCGTGACAACTTCAAGTGCGAACTTCTAATGCGCGCGATCCCGCATCCCGCCGCTCGTCGCGGGAGTGATGTCCGTCGGCGCAGCGCTGCCGCGCAGGCTGCATTCGAAGAGCGCCGTCCTGTCGGAGAAACCCGTTATCGCCGCAGTGCACGCTTGAGACGCGACTTAAACGCAGACACCACAGCCAGTATGGTGCACTGCGGCACGCGCGAGCGCGAGCGCCCGGCACGAGCCATCTTACCCTCCTGAGTTGCAAATGACCAGGTGCTGCAAAGAAACCACAGCGTTCAGTTGCGGTGCGCTTGCTGTGCGCCTCGGCAGCCTCGGCAGCGCACAGCGTCGCCGCATCGGCAGTGCTCAGCGAGCAGAGCAGCACCTCAGACAAACAGTAGAAAGCACGCAGTAACAATCCGCAGGGACGATCCTCACGCGCGTGCGCTCCTCGCCCCTGCACGCGCTTCACCGCGCGCCCATTCACGCATCCTCGTTGACGCCCCCCCCCCCCACTCTCCCCCACGCCGCCGCCGCCGCCGCCAAACACGCCGTTCCTGCAGGCACGCGAGCACTGCCAGCAGCGCTGCGCGCGACGCGCCGTCCCCTGCCCCCTCGGCTGCGGCGCCGCCGTCGCCGCCGCCGAGTACGACGCACACGCGGCTGAGACGTGCCCAAAGCGACTGCTGCCATGCGGCGTCTGCGGCGCGACCGTGGCGGCGGACGCGCTTGACGTCCACGCCGCCGCCGCGTGCAGCGCCGCTCTGCAGAGGTGCGTGGCGCGCGTGCGCGCGCGCGGCGTGATGGCTGATCAAAGCGGAATGACCAGCGGGGTCAAGGGGCTCTACATCATCTGGCAGCTGGGGACTCTGGCTACGTTTTGCAGTGTATCAGTCCTCTGTGTTAATATGTGGCCCAATCATTGCAAGTCGGTCGGTGCTAGCAGCCATGGCCGGACGTGCTGCCCCCTGTCTCCTCTGCCAGATGCGGATCCGGCGGGAGCACATGCGTTGCACAGCAGTGTGTCGACGCATGCTGCTGAAACGAGCTGCTTGAGAGGCCGCTGCCCCGGCGGCATGCAGGCTGTTGTAGCACGCAGACCGCAGCACTTCCACATGGCACAGCACGGTCACCGCGCACAGCGAATGCACTAACAGCACCCCTCACGCGCGCCGCCGCCCTCACACAGACGCCAGGCGCACGCCGCACTGCTCGCACACGACGCGGTCCACAGTGCTCATCGCAGCTCAGAAACCGGGCTAACAGCGCGCGTGAACCGCCGCCGTCGCAGGTGCCGTCTCGGGTGCGGCCAGCGCGTTGCCAGGGGGGCGCTCGCGGCGCACGAGGCGCACGCGTGCGGCAAGCGGCGAGTCGCGTGCCCGCTTGGCTGCGGCGCGCCGCGGCTGTGGGCGGAGGAGCTGGAGGCGCACTGCGCACGCCAGTGCCCCAAGCGACAGGTACACTTATGATCGGACCCACCGGACATGTTGGTTTTGGTGGCAATGCAATCCTCTAAGCATGTGGTGTATGGTTATCACTTGGAAGTGTGGTGTAAGGTGGTCACATGACCCGTTGCAGGGTACGGTGTCTGCTTCACCTCCCTGGCAGCACCACCTGGCATCCATCTCAGTGTACGTGCCTTGTGTGCACGTACACTGATATGGATGCCAGGTGGTGCTGCCAGGGAGGCACGACTGTGCATGCTCGAGCAGCGGTCCCGCTCGCGCAGAATGCTGCATGCACGCATCCCTTTGCATCAATTGGTGCCTGCGCAGTGCAGCACTGCTCACGTCCAACAGCATGTTTGTCACAATGCGGCAAGGACTGCAGCGGTGCTGCGCTTGTCACAGGTATTAGTGCGCCGCGGCATGTGCATGCCGCACCGCTGTCGCCATCACCTGGCGCACGACGCCAATGCTGCAAACGGGCGAGCGCTGTACGCTTGTCAAGAGTTTGCGCAGTGCATACTGCAGCAGGACGCAAAAGCAGCACCGCTCACACACTCACGTGTGTGCGCCACGACGCACGCTGCCAGGTGACGTGCCCTCAGGGCTGCGGCGCGCCGGTGAGCGCTGAGGATGCTGCTGAGCATTGCTCCGGCGCGTGCGCGCTGCGGCGCGTGGTGTGCGCGTGCGGCGAGTCCCTGCTGGCGCGCGAGCTCGAGGACCACCGCATGGCGGACTGCGGAGCGGTGCTGCGGTGAGCAGTCCCCCCTCCCCTCCATCCATACTTTGATTGAGGGGTTATGAAGTGGGTGGTGAGTCGGGGGGGGAGGGGGGGGGGGGCGCAGCTGCAGAATGGTGATGTGGGGGTCCACCCGCACAAACAGCTCCATGCGGTGCGAAGACAACGCGTGTTGAATGACGTGTCGCCTGCACGTTGACCCTGGTTCAACATCATCAGCGGGGTAAGCAATATGGCGAGGAGCCATCGATCGTGAAGGGTATTCCGAAGCAGCTCGAAGGGCATTTGCTGGCCTGCATTGTCCGTTCGTCTGCCCTTCCGGGGTCCACAACTACCTCCTCTTCCCGCCCCTCAAAACGGTTGCCGTTGCACAAGTAAGGATCGTCAGATTGCGTCTCCTGCTATGAGTCTGGCTGCAGTACCGTTGGACCAGCCACCAATGTTTGAGTTTTCTTTCTCCGCAGCTCACCACGTACTTTTCTCACTCCGCAGCTGACCAGGTACTTTGAAGTCTGCAAAGCAGGTTGCTCGTGCATTCCTGGTATGCGCGTGTGCGCAGGCAGTGTCCATCAGGCACTACTCCGTGCACGTCCCAGCTGATGATCTCGTTTGCCCGGCGTATTCTAGGCGCTGCTGAAGGCTGACTGCTGATGCCCCCCCCCCCCCCCCCCCCCCCACCACCACCACCACCACGCGACTTGTCCCCAGTCAATGACAACGGACGCCAGTGTTCCCTATGCTGCATGAAGCCTGCTGATGCCCCCCCCCCCCCTCTCCCGCATACATGTGCATGTGCACACAGGCAGTGCCCGCTTGGCTGCGGCGCCGCGGCGGAGCTTCACCACCAGGCGTCACCCCATGCAAATCACGTTTCTGCTGATAATCTCATCTGCCCCCCCCCGGTGTACTCAATGCGCTGCTAAAGGTTGGCTGCTGATGCCCCCCCCCCCTCCCCCCCCCCTGCCCCCCCCGTATGCGCTCATATGCACACAGGCAGTGTCCACTTGGCTGCGGTGCTGCAGTGGAGCGACGCCTGCAGGAGCGTCACCAGTCGGAGGAGTGCCCGCGGCGCGCGCTGCGAGCGCTGCCGCTCATCGTGGAGTGCCAGCTGGGCTGCGGGAAGGGGGTCCCCAGGGACAGGGAGTTCAGGCAAGTTGCGCGAGAAAGAGGGCATTGTTAGGCGCCCGGTCCTAGCCGCAGGTATACAAGCGATGTGCTTTAACTGTCGAGGACCTTGGAGCGTACGGCCTGGGATGATTCCACATGACACTTCCCGTCGGCATGCTCGCTTGCGCCCGCGGTCTCGTGTCAGGTATGTACCGCGGCCTAGTGCTGCTCTGGACAGGAATGTTACCCGTTGCGCGGGCATGCGCGCGTTGGGACCATAACACACGCTCGTCCTTGAGCGCCTCCGCTACTCCCGAGCACTCGAAGCACATGCAGGAGTGTCACCCGTTGCGCGGGCATGCGCGCGTTAGGACCATCACACCCGCTCGTCCTTGAGTGCCTCCGCTACTCCTGAGCGCTCGAAGCACATGCACACTCGCACCTCATGCCCATGACCCTGTGCACGCTTTACTGTCACAATGCAACAGCCACAGGGCGGAGGAATGCCCTCGCCGCCCGTTTGCGTGCCCCGGGGCGGGCTGCGGCGCGACCGTGCCGGCGGACCAGCTGGAGCGTCACGCCGCCGTGTGCGGCGCGCGGCAGGTGCCGTGCGGCGCCGACAGTCAGGTATCTACATACCCTCGTGGCATGTATGTACGTATGCCGGTGCGCACGTCGCAGTCACGTCTCGGGCACACCTGCCTACGCCTGAGCGCTGCTCGCTTGTTCGCGTTGCGAGCGGCGCCGCCCCGCCCGCCGTCGGCGCGGGTACGGCGCAGCAGGGCGCGCGGTGCGCAACCGGTGCCCAGCAGCGTCATGCAGGCCGCTGTAGCTGTATCCAAAGCTGTTGCTGCAGCGATTGAGGTCTACTGATAGTCTGGTCTCCTCTGTCATCGTTCATCGCTGGCACGCCGGTGAGCCTGCCAGCACACGGAGCGATCACGCATCCGCACTTCGCATACTGCAACGTCGCCCGTGCAGGAGTGCAAGCGCTCGCTCAGAGCCTGGCTCATGGCGCCGCCAGCGGGTGGCAACAGCGGCGCGGCGGACGGCGCCGGCGGCGACGGCAGCACGCCACGGCCGCTCATGGGGTGCTCCGATCACCGCAGGTGAGGCTGGAGTTGAAGTTGTGGCACGGTGCAGCTGCAAGTCAACACACAACTTTTGTGTTGTGCATTGTTGAGCAGCACGATCTTCAGTCCCTCCGCTGCTTCACGACACCACTGCAGGCACATCACGTCGCACGCGGTGCCCCGCCACTGTGATTTTGTGTGCGCACCGTGCTCCTGCATTGTGGTGTTGCTCACGGCCCGCCCCTGCGCCCGCCGTTGCTGAACCGCAGCACGCCGCTGGCTTGGGCGGCAGCGCGCGGCGCCGCAGAGCTGCCGCTGCTGGAGCATCTGCTGCTGCAGGTGAGCGCACTGCGTAGAGCAGCATGCCTCGCATTGAGCGCTGTCTGAACCTCAACAGAAGCCAAGACTGCGCTCGCGCGTGGTTTTGCGCTGCCGCGCATGACTGGCTGTAGATGGAGCATTGCCTTATACCTGCTTGTGTTTGCTTGCGGGCGTGTTGTTTTGACGAGTGAGTGTTCAACGCACGTTGGTTGCCTGCTCTGGACACTGTGATGGCGCTCCTTGACACTACACTATGAAGCTTAAGCTTGACTGCGCAAACGCCCAACGGATGGCGCTTACACTCGCACACACATGAAGCGGCAATAGCCAGAGCGCTGGCAGCGTCCCTGCCGGCGGAAGCAGCGCTCAGCACTGACTGCAGCGCTCGAACCTCAACTTTGAGTGCCCCTCTGTGCTGCGCGCTACAGGCCTCGGCGGCAGTCGTGGGGGGCGGCGCCGCCGCCGCCACCGCGGAGGACCACGCCGGCGTGACGCCGCTCACGGCGGCATGCGCAGCGGGGCACGTGGACATCATCAGGCTTCTGGCCAGGTAGTTGAAGAAATAAGACACCAGCATGCAGCACTGAAAGTACAAATTACATGTCACACCTTGTAGGTACGATAATTAACGCGCCGGTCATGTGGTGATGCTCACCTGGACCCTAATCCTAAGGCCCGTTTGTGGGCAAGGTCTTGCAACTACTTGGACATCTTTGCCTCCAGGTTCAGTACTGGCCCTTGTCATGATGCCGTAGTGAACTAGCGTATTGACCGTGAGCTGGTGGACGGACCGTGCAAGGGGCGGGGCCGGGTGTCGGTGCTGCAAGTGCCAGCGTCTTGGCCCGAGGCACGTGCCGGTGCGGGCCGCCCCCATCCATGCGCATGTACAGGTGTCTGTGCGTCCGCACAGCCCGCGCACTTCATATTCACACCTACATTCGCGTGTCCATGACCAGTGTGACCACGGTGCACGCCACCGTTGCGTACGCGCCGATGCCGCCCCGACCTTGTGGGCCCTGCATGCCCACACAAATGCATCATCGCGATGGGAACGAGAACCCTCGGCCCTCACCTCAAGGGGCGGCGCGACGTCGCTGCAAACCGCAACCTCTCACGGTGACGCGCCTGCTGCCGCTGTGATTATGTGTTAGGTGCGGCGCGGACCTCGCCGCGGAGACGGGCGGCGGGCGCACGCCGCTCATCGAGGCCGTGCGCAGGGGGCGCGCGGACGCCGTCGCGCTCCTGCTGCGCCTGCGCGTGCCGTACGACCACATCAACAGCCGGGGGCAGGTGCGCACTCGCGTACGTAATTCTGGCGCGCGTGAGAGACGCGGCGGTCCACGGTTCGACGTCTTTCGCGACTCGGGCGTGCGGCAACGAGCGCGCATGTCAGCCGCAACAGGCGGGCTGATGACGACGGCAAGCGCGCCGCTTCTTCCGCCAGCTGCAGCGCGCCCGCTGCCTGCATTTCTACTGCACGACACACATGCTTTGCCCTCTTTCTTCCAATTTGCCTGTCTATGGTCCCCCAGCACACGGCGCAGCGGGGCACCACCAACGCGTGTCTGCCTGCTGTGTGCTCGCTGTTGTCCGCGCGCGCACACAGACGGCGGGGTGGTGGGCGCGGCGGCTCGGCGGCGGCGCGTGCGCGCAGCTGCTGGCGCAGCACGAGCGCGACCTGGCGGTGCAGGGCGCGCTGTTTGCCGCCATCTCCATGGTGCGGCGCCGCAGCATCGCGCTGCGCAGCGCGCCGCAGCTTCGACATGTTCTTTACAGCGATGCCAAGTACCTTTGGTTGTTGTAAAACGATTGGCACGATGCCGAATACCGTTGATGGTTGAAGAGCAGCTGCGCGCGCACGGTGACGCGTGAATGCACGAAACACATTGTAATAGCATTCCTGCTCTGTCTCTAGCGTACTTTAACATGGCCTCAAGTAAAGGCTCTGTCTGTAGCGTACTTCAACATGGCCATGTACCTGGGTGTTGGCGTGCTTTGTTCATGAAGGTTGGCGTCGAGGCCTCGGTCATTGGCGCTTTCTGGCAGACACACGCAGTGCAGCGCCGCGTCCTCCACTAACAATGCTATGTAGCTGAAGCTGCCGCCGCTGACCGACTGACGCCGCATGTGCTGCATTCAGCGTCCTGTGCTAATGTGCGTGCCGTTGGTGACTTGCGGCAGGGGAATATTGCCGCCGTGAAGCGCGCCGTGGCGGCGGGTGTGCCGCATGTTCCCGGGATCGTTCCTCTTCTGGAGCAGCGCCTCCTTCAGGTGCAATGACACTGCTCTGTCGCCGGCGTGTACATCCCCTGCGTAGGCTCCAATGCCTGCTGTGCTGCCCTCCGCGACCGATTGCTGACACTGCTGGCTGACGCTGCTGCGAGTCAACGTCCGGTCCTTCTTGCATCTTTTCTGGGCTCTTTGGACACCAGGTGCGGGACTGCATCGCCGATCTCTGTCTGACGCACAGCAAATGCAGGCACGCATCATCGCCTGCACGTGGGCTCATTCCGCATTTGCAGCTGCTGGCTACATCACATGCGCGCTGTGTTGGAGGGTTTGCACGTAGGGCCCTCATACGGTACCAGCCCTGAGAGACTGTACCGGCGGTCAAGCGTTCCTCGCCGTGCACTGAAACTGCCGCGTCAAGCGGAGCGCTGCCACCAAGCAGTTCCAACCCTTATGTCTTCAGCTGTCAAGTGCCTGCGGCTGTAGCTTGAGCACCGCCTCACCCCACCAATGACGCGCGCCGTGCCCCCCGTCCCAGGCTAAGGAACAGATGGCCGCGGCGAAGGCGGCTGTGGACGCGCTTGAGGTAAGCCCCCCCCCCCCCTGCTTTAATGACCAGCAAATTATCCCTAAAGATGGCGCCCACAGTATCGTTGCGCCCGCGCCGCCGCCCGCAGCGCTCATTGCTGCCTCCGGCGCTGGCCGCAGCGTCGGCTCACGACCACGCAGGCGGACACATGGCGCAGGGCAGTGCTGACCTATACGGTACTTTGGTGTGTCATCCGTGCGCGAGCGAGTGCATGTGCCGTCCGTACGTCCGTGTGCGGCAGCGCTCAGCACCAGCCACGAGGGGCGCGCCTGACATCGCCCCCCCCCCCCCTCCCCCCCCCAAAAGCAATCAATTGCACGCACTGCTGCTGAGGCGTGCGAGCGCATACGTCTTCCGTCCGTGTGTGGCAGCGCCCAGCACCAGCCGCGAGGGACGCGCCTGACCTCCCCCCCCCCCCCCCCCCCCCCTCGCAAGCTACACACGATTTTGCTGAGCTCTGCGAATGTGCGTGTGCGCTGCAGGCCGCGGATGACAGCGCCGAGGTCGACCGCGCCCACCGCGAGCTGGACGCGTGCGCGTATGAGGCAGCAGCGCTCGGCGGCGCCATGAGCATACCCCTGGACGACGGCGGTACGTACCTCGGTCCGTGTGCATTGTAGTTGATGTAGTTGAAGAGAGAGAGAGACGATGCACGAGGTGTACTGGCGACGCTGTCGTTGTGCGGCAGCGCGAGCTGCCACCTGCTTCTCTTTGCTCGAGGTTTGACGCGCACTGGCGCAGATGGTATGCCTGCGCCCGTCGGTGGCAGCGTCTGCACGTTCCTCGCATAGCTCAGTCAGCTCGACGCGACGGCGCGTGCCTCCGCAAGCTGACTGACGCACGGTAGCATTTCGCATGCGCCGCCATGTCCGTACGGCGCGTCTGCAAGGGAGCGCTGTCCACGGAGAGCAGCGCTCATACTGTGAGATGCACAGGTGCCGAGGCGCTGCCGCGCTGCAAGCCTGCTGCTGCGCGCCACGCCACGTGCGCATGCCGCATGCGAGCGGCGGCACTCAGCGACCACCTCACGAGCAGAGCCCTGCCGCGCGAGCTGACGAGGCTTCATGTATTTGTCAATCGGCTGCTTGCGCATCGCTCCGACCATGCAGTCGCAGCGTGCAATGCTACACGCACAGGGTACCTGCGGATCGTTGTGATGGCGGCCCCAATTGAGTCTCGACAACATTTGCGGTCGAGCAACATCAGCGCCTCTGAGGCGGCCAGCTGCTGCGACCTGCACGCACAAATCCACATGGAAACGATTCAGAAGACTGTAGAGCTCTAGGTGATACATCTTACGGCACGTCAAGTGTGACTCAAGACTCACTCAACTTCAACTTGTACCTCCGTGAACCGGCTTCGTTGCAGAGTACGTCCTCGCCGTTGAGGAGCCGGCGGGCATGGCGCCCCCCGCCGCCGTCGTCAGGGCGCGCGCGCAGTCGGAGCACGCGCGCGCGCTGCAGCGGCTGCAGGCACTGGACGGCAGCGCTCAGCTCGAGGCCTTTGCGCGTTCGCTCGAGGCAGGGGGGACCGAGGACAAGAAAAAGGTACATTTGAAGTTGTACCTCGCACGGTGACGTGCCATCGAGTGTGCGTGCAGCAGCGCTCCATTGGAGGTCACCCTGTTGCGCACTCGCTCAGAGTCTGGGGCGGATCAAATGAAGTCTGGGAGACCGAGGCGCTGGACACGGGAGTGCTGGAGGCTGGAAGGGCGGAGGGCGAGTAACCCTAATCCGAACCTATCCTAAACCTAACCTTAACCCTGAGGCACGGTAACCAACCTGCGCTCGCTGACTGCACAGCACGTTGCGTACGCACGGATGATGGTAAAAGGACGCGTGGCATCGCTCAGCTCAAGTGGCTTGCGTTCGGGGCGGAGGGCCGAAGGAACCGTGAAGGATGGCGGAGGCCTGAGGGGCAGCAGTTGTGCGCAAGGCGCGTATGGGGTAGGGCTAGGGTTAGCAGCGCGCACGCTCCAGTTGTAAAGTGTTGCCGAACCTCCCTGCAAATTGTGTTGCCGGCAGACAAACCGCTCAATGTTGTCGGCAATGAGGGCTCCTGGCGTGCCGCATAACGCTCTGGCGTATGCGGCAATCTACCACTGTTGTAGTCACATAGCATATACACAGCAGTCACACCGTACTTCGCCATTCACGCGTTACGATCACGCCACCGCCGCAGGTGGTGACGGCAGTTCTCCTTTGCCTCGGCGTAGCGCTGCCACAGCAGCAACGCTCAGTCACTGGCGCCTCTGCCGTCGCCACCGCGCTGGCCATGCTGAGGGAGGGCTCGCTGCTGCACAGGGTGCGCCATCGCCCGCACGCGCTGCCGAATGCAGCCGCCGCCGCCGCCGCGGCCGCCGCCGTCGCGGCGTGCCGGCGCCACCAGCGCGCGCTTGCCGTGGCCGATGCGCATGCAGAAGAGTCCTTCGGCTGTGAGCACGGTCCCGCGAACGAGGACGCTTCTGCGCACAGTGCGTCGAGCGCTGATGCCTACGCCGCAGATCAGGATCAGCCCGCGCCGGCCTTCGAGGGCCCGGATGCGTCAGGCGAAGGCGCGGCTGCGGCGCCGTCGTTCCGTGCGGAAGGCAGCGGCGGCGAGCAGGTCGTAACTTCGCCAGCGTGCAGCACCAAAACTTCAACAGACGAGATGCCGGTCCTTGATGAAGGCGCCGCGTGCACCGCCCTCGTGGTTTGGCGGGACGGCAGCAGCAGCGGCAGCAGCGGCGCCAACGAGCGTGACGCCTTGCAAGCATCCGATCCCGGCGACGCCAGCGGCGGCGACGGCGGCGACGACGTGCTGTGCGCACTGGCCGACTGGCTGGCGGCCATCACAGCGACGGGCGCCGCGACCGCTGCTGTGAGCGCTGCTGCGGAGCACAGGCAGCGGTGGGAGGCGGCGGTGACGCGCGCGCGCGCCGCCGCGACAACGGCGCGGCTGGTGGCGCGGCGCGCCGCGGCGCTGGCGCAGGAGGTGCGGCGGGGGCGTTTCATGTGCTGAGCAGTGTGCACGTGCTGTGGAGTGCATGGTGGCTTTGGGTTGTTGGCGAGTCGCAGCAGGTGTCGGCGATGTGCGCTGTTGGCGGTGCATAGCCTCGTCGAGTGTGAGGTATCTGATTACAGACGTCGACATCCCACCGTAAGTAACCGTTACCCTATTATTGTGGTCGCAGGTGGGGCGCGCGCCAGCGCCTGGGCGCGGCGATACTCCTGTGTCTGCGCACTCTGTTGTACTTCCAGTACCCTCAAGTACATTCCAAAGGGTACAACTACTTCAGTATGAGGTTTCACTGCATGGCAGACAACACGCTCATGCTGACGCTAGCTGTAACTCAACTGTTGCGCAGGTGGCGCGCGCGCGCCACGAGCTGGCCGCCGCGCACCACCGCCAGCGCGAGGGCGCCGCGATGCTCGCCGCGGCGCGCCTGGTGGGCGGCGTCGTGCAGGGCGGCCACACGCTCGTCTCGTGGGCCGCAGCGTGCGGCCAGGTGCGTCATGCGCAGCGCAGGTCTTATTAGTGTCGTTCCAGCAACCAAAAATGTGTGCACCCGCAGGTATGGGCGCGGGCAGCGCCGCTCTTGCTGTCGTCGCTCGAATGACAGACAAGCGTGTAGTAGGTCAGTGCCGCGGAGGGGTCTGCACCTTCATGGTCGCGAGTGCCGGCGACCGCTCTCATGAGGGCTCTCGGCGCCCCCCGCGCCGCGACGGGCGCGAGGACGCAAGCGTGCGCTGTGTTTTACGTGCTCATGCCTCGGGCTGCGGGGGCGTGTGCCATGGTGGCAGCAGGAGAAGGCCCGTCGGCCCCGGCCTGCGTGAGCAGTATTGTGGTCACGCGCTTGTCGGCCATGGGTGCAAGTTTTGGGCGTCATACGCTTGCCTCAGCATCCGCAGCTGGCGCAGGCGGCGTGCATGGTGATCAGAGGCTGCATACACCTTACACGCAAGTGTTTACGTATACTTCGAAGTGTATATATGTGTGGTTGGACTGGGATGCAACATGCGCTTGACGGCAAAAAAAGTGTACTCAGTGCCTTGGAAAGCCTTGCCTTGCCCCATGTCCTCGTCCCGTTGCGAATTGCTGCGCTTCGTTGCTCCACTAGCAGGTGCACTAGCATGCAGTGACAAGCAAGAGGGACGAACGCCCCTGCTTCGCGAACCGCAGTACGTAGAGTCTGCTCGTTCTCGACGTGCTTCAACATCACCACTGCTGCTTGCGGTTGTGCATGCTGCCACAGGCTGACATTGTGGGGTGCCTGCTGGATCACGGCGCCACCGCCACCTTCTGCGACGAGTACATGGACGTGTGCGCAAAGGTGCGCGAAAGTTGTTCGCATCCGATGCCTGCGTGTGGCCACTGATGGATCTTCGGCTGCGCCAGCGTGCACCGTGATTCTGTCGCACATGGTACCGGTGCTTCAGCACGACCGCCAATTTGCGTTCAGAGGCAGGCTGGATACGCGCAACAACGGCCCTCACGGCACAAGCTGCAAGGGTAGTTTTTTTTTTTTCGCCCGCCGTGGCGTCCGAGCTTTCCCCGACCATGTGGGGGTGCAGCTGACGAAAGCCTTTGTGGCGAAGCCAGTTTGATCTTGGTGTGTGCGGTTGTGCAACCAAAATTGTGACATCGCAGACGCAAACGCCAGCAATGCTGACACTGCAGGCCCTGCAGCTGCACATGCGGGCAAGTCGTCCGGTGAAGTGCGCGTCGCTGCTGCCTTGGAGTCTCTCCCCCCCCCCCACCCCAACCCCGAATGTCATGCTTGACCTGATGGGCTTGCGCATGCGCGCTCACCGGCAGCAGCACTGCTGTCGTGGCCCCCCCTCCGACCTCAACTCCCTGCCCCGACCACTCATCAGTAATCACGCGTCATGCGGCGCACCCATTGTGATCACTCCCTGCGCCTGTGAACCCTTGACCCCCCCCCCCCCCACTCACATTGACTCCCCCGCCCCCCTTCCCCCACAGACCGTGCAATGCGCGTACCGCCACTGCCGCGCGCGGCGCAGCGCAGCGCCTGACCCCGGCGCGCGCCGCGCAACAGCGTGGTCGCTGGCGCTGCGCCGCCTCTCGCAGCAGCGGCGGCGCCTGCGCGGCGCGCAGCGCCTGCCGCTCGCCGAGGCGCTGTACAACGGCAAGCCAGGTTTGTACGTAGTACTTGGAGTCGGAGCGCATTTGCGCTTGCATGTGCCGCAGCACTGCGAGTGAACAAGGTGTAGTTGGTGCGCAGCGCGCCTGGTGTGGGTGGGAAACCGCGCTGTAATTCGCATGAAAACTCTGAAGGGGGCACAGCTGTGTCGATCCGCAGCTCAGGCGACGTCGTCGTCGGGGCCACAGAGGCTGCTGCGCGAGGGCCCGGGCTAGGTGTGACGGCAGATGTTGTACTGGCTTCACCATGAATTTTACGATTTAGGCAAGTGCGTGGGGTCCATGATGCGATTGGCCAATGCCAGCGATGGCTGGCACTGACACCTTGAGGCGAAAGACTCTGAGGGGCTCCGCAGCGTCAGTCCGCAGCACGTGCGCCGCTGCCACCGCCCTGCCCGCCGTGAAATGGTCCACAAACACTCAGTGCCGGCATACCGTGTCAGCGCTACACGAAGTGTATGGCCACCGCAGCAGCGCGCGCGCAGCGCAGGTGCTGCTCGTGCTCAGTCCGAAAGCCCCTGCAGACGTGGGCGCGCCGCCGTGAGACGGCGGCGCTGCGTGAGCAGCAGGCCTCAGCGGATGCGCAGACCGTGAGCGCGACTGAGGTTTTCGATGACGACGGCAGTGCGCGATGGCGCCATGCCGCATCCTGTTTCATGCAAGGCCTCAGGAGCTGCTGCGCAATCCATGATGACTCACGGCCAAGTTCTGTGCGCGTTCCGCTGTCTGCAGCGGTGGTCCACAAGATAGTCCAGAGGGGCCACGGCTTTGCCAACGCTGCCAAGGTATGGCTCAGGCCCCTGCCTCCGCCCCCCGCTGCGATCCCCCCTGCGGCCGTGGCGCAGGTGCTGCACACAGGTGAGGGAACGCGCGCTGTTGCATGTTTCAATGAAGTGGAATCCGCACACAACACATGAGGCACAGGTGGCGATTCGCAAACGGCTTCAAGTATGTATGCGTACCTGGCCAGCAGTCCTACGCAGAGCCGGGGCAGCTCAACCGCCCCTGCATTGACGCTCACCGCGCCGGTCGAGCCCGCCATGCGCTGCGTCTACTGCCAGCGATCTGCAATGCATGCCATCAAGTACAATGGCAGGCCCACTCCCTCCCAGGCTCAATGTACACGTACGTCGAAGCGTACGCACACAGCCATGACACTAACTAGATCGCGCATGGCTGTGCAAAGCCATACCACTACTCTGCAGTTACAGTGGCAAGCCCGCGCTGCTGCGAGCCGCCCTTACACAGCGCTGCTCAACTCCTCCCGCACACACACCGCACTGCACCCTATTCTTCTACCGTGCATCTCAGGCATGAGCACCAAGAGCGGCAGCAGCACGCACAGCACCGCTCCTGTCGGCGACGGCCCCGGCATGGACCTCATCGAGGTGGCAGCGCTCGGCGCCGCGGAGAGGGGGTGCAAGGGGTGAGGGGGGCGCATGCCTGCCTGCTGCAGCTGCCATTGTGTAGACTGCCATCACAAGTCACTGCGCCCCCATGCATGCAAGTATGTCTGTTGAGCATATGGGCATGTGTGCGTCTTCGTCTGTTGTGAGGTTGACGTGTGTCTATGTAGACAGGGCCGTGGCGGCAGCAGCTCAGGATGGGTGCGCAGGGACAACGGCACGTCGTCGCATCCTGAGTACCATAGCAGCTCATAGAATGACACATTGGCACAGCTGCATCGCAGCTGCGCACCACGGCGATCTCAGCGGCGCTTGCTGGCACGGCGGCAGGACGATGCAGAGCTTTGCATACAAACGTACCAGCCATATGACTAGCATTGAAGAGGCGAAGGGGTGGCCGTGCTCATTGCGATCATAACGGTCGTGCAGGTTCCATCCCGGCGCCGGCTGGTTCCACGAGGGGGACAGCCGCAATGAGTGGGTGGAGTGCAAGGCGTTGGCCAACAAGCTGCAACGCGAGCTGCAGGTGCGGGGCAAACTGCGATGCACTGTGTAGTACACCCAAAGCACACTCCAAAACCTAATTCACTACAAAACGGAACGGCATGCAGAGTGGCACAAGAGCTGGCGTAGAAACATAGCAATGATGTATCGTCGTTGCGCTGACATGGGGGGGAGAGGCTGAAGCCGCTGACAGTGTTACCATCTGGGGAAACATTTTGGCAGCAGGAGATGTATTCGGAGCATGTGTCTTTGAAGACAGCGCTGAGTGCATGCTGTCATCCCTGATCTGCATGCCTCGTGCCGTCCCTGGCTGAGTGTACCTCTGCTGCACTCACTCATAAGGCACAGCACAAGCATTTCAGTGTCTGCATGACACATGCATTCAATGTCATATTCATGTGTGACAATGCAGCAGGAGCTAGAGGTGCACGCCAAGAGTCGTCTGCTGTGCAGGAATGCAGTATGCCTTTTCGAGAGATCGCTGATTGCTAGCTCACTCATGGTGAAGATTTCAGCGTCAACGTGAGCATGGCACATTGCAGTGTGGTGCTCCACGTCTGATGCCGCCCAACACGGCAAGCCTCAGCCGTCCTCACCCCCCCAGGCTGCACACGTCAGTGAGCAGAAAGGCAGCAGTGCTCAGCACTCGGCGCTCGGCGTTCCGACAGAGCGCACGCCGATCGCCGCGCGCTACTCCACGAGTCGCGACTCGCCTCGTCGATCAACGGCGGCACCTGCTCGCTCGTGCGCGCGTCACACATGTACATCACAGACAGCTATGGGCCGTCCGCTCGCACACATCAGCGCGCAAGCCCTGTGGCCCAGTCCACGCCGCTCGGCTACCGCAGCACGGGGGGGGGGGGGGGGCATCAGGGGGACAGGCCTCTCGGAACGTGTAATTACTAATTTGCGAAGCGTTCAGGGGGGGGAGGCAGCACGTGCATCGCTTCTTAACTGGCACCGTCCAGCAGGCGTAGGCACGTAGCTACACCATTGCTGTGTTTCACACATGAGCCTTGTGTGCCG
Source organism: Tribonema minus (assembly GCA_017506865.1). Classification (NCBI taxonomy): domain Eukaryota; class Xanthophyceae; order Tribonematales; family Tribonemataceae; genus Tribonema; species Tribonema minus. The sequence continues at coordinate 166,694 of JAFCMP010000140.1, forward strand.
ATCTGCTGTCTTCCCCCCAGCATAGTATAAAGCTCGACTTTCATGCGATGTGCTGCTCCATGCGTCCTGCACACAGGTCCTGGAAGAGATGGGGCGGCGCGAGCGCGCGCGGCGCGCGGCGGCACGGCGCAGCGCCGCCCTCGCAGCAGTGCTCAGGCACGCCATGGACGCCGCCATCGCGGAGGGCAACTACTGCCACGCCATGGAGCTCTGCAGCAGGGGCGCGGACCCCGATCACGAGACCCCAGGTCCAGACCCGTGTGCCGCTGTGGCCAGCGAAGTCTGGTGCCACCATTTTGCGTCAATTTGTAACCTATCCCCAACCATAAGCCTACCCCTTCACAGTGGGAGCACAGTTGGCTCTTGTCGCCTGCAGCAGCGGCAGGCTTCAAGCTGCTAGGGTGTACCCCCAACAGCCTCGAAAGCGCACCATCTGGGCGGCGCATGCAGCTACTGACATCACGTATGCACGTCTCGAGATGACGCGCCCATGTAGTTCTGCCAGGCTGTACTCACTTGAGCAAGCAAGCTTGAGGTGCAGCACGCCGCAGCACGCGGCAACGCAGCTGCTCTGCAGAGGCCACTCACAGACCGTGGCTGGCGTGCATCGGCCGCTGCTGCTCCTCCGAGAATATTCGTCGCGCCTGACAGCACATCGCGCACCGTATGCGCACGAAGCCGGCGGCCTCATCGCCGCGCATCGCTCAAAGCCCTGTCTCACCAGCCCCTACTTTCTGCTGCTGCATGTCGGCCCCCAACTCTTACCGTAACCCCGGCCCTACCCCTACCCCAACCCCTACCCCTCGTTCAACCCTTACCCAAACCTGTGCCCTATCACTTCACCCTAGTCCTTATGCCCATGCTAGCCCTGACCTACCCTGACCCTCATTCTGTGCACAGACAGCGAGACGCTGCTCATGAGGGTGGCGGAGATGCATGCTGAGCCATGGCACGCACCCTAAACCTTACTCTACCCCTTTTCCCAACACATACCCCTCACCAAACCCGAACTTTGACCTTGTGCGCAGACGGCGAGACCCTGCTCATGAGGGTGGCGGAGATGGAGGGGGACGCCGGTGTGGCAGCGCTCAGGGACATGCTGAGCCGTGGCACGCACCGCCCCGCGCTGGACCACGAGGGGGCCGTCAGGGGGCACACGGCGCTCACGTGGGCGTGCGCGCGCGGCAGGCGAGTGCGCAGTGCTCAGTAGCTGAAGCGTGCCCCGCCGATTCAACGAGGGGGCCGGTGCGGGGGGGGGGGGGCGTTACGAGTGCCCTTTGCGTGTGCACATGAGGGCGGTTTTCAAAGCAGCCCTGCGCGTGCAGCTAGAAGTCCATCGTTTGCTGATTGTGCGCCGCGCTTGGAAGTGCCAGCGGACACTGTACTCGTGAGCATGCATATGGAAACTTCAATCGTAGACTCTTAGTTTAAAAGTTGTCGCATTGCAAACATTGCCGCCCTAAGGCCAGAACTCGCCGTCGATACCCACGCGTGCTGTGCGTCACACATATACAAGTATGCCATACATGCCTTCGCAATCGCGCCATTCGCCATTTTTTCGTTGGCAGTGATGTCTCCATTCCCCCCTCCCCCCCCCCCTCTAAGCACACTGCGGTTTTGAGCGGGCAGGTGCAGCCTGCAGCAACGGGTATCGCTGCCGGTGCGCATGCACAACAGCAGCGCACTACATTCTTGCACCTGATGAGAGCCTCCTTGAGCTCCATACCCAACCGGCTACAGGGCGACTGGCACGCTCTCTCTGCAGCGCAGCGCGCCGCTGCAGCAGCAGCGGCAGCAGCGACTGGCCATGTTGCACCACACCAGGCTCAACTCGACCGCTCCCTGTGCACAGCGACCGACGCCTCACAATGCAAATGTCTCTAACCTTAACCCCAAGTCCCCCATTCTCTCCGCCTCCCATGCGCCGACCCGCCCACCCCCGCAGGGCGGACATCGCGTGCGTGCTGCTGCAGCGCGGCGCGCTCATCGACAGGCCCGCCGGCGCCGCGGCGCGCGCGCCGCTAGCCGCCGCCGCCGCCGCCGGCCGCGCCGCCGTCGTGCGACTGCTTCTGGAGCGCGGCGCAGACGCGGCGGCGCGCGACGCCAGCGGCGCGACGCCGCTCGACCTCGCGCGCGCGCGCGGCTTCCACGACGTCGTCGCGCTGCTCAGCGCCGCCGCCGCGACCGCCGCCGCCGCCGCCGCCGCGGAGCCCGGCGCGGACCTGGCGGCGCTGGTATCCGAGGCGCCCTCCTCCGCCGCCGCGTCGCTGACGACGGCGTCTGCGTCCGCGCTCGCGCTGGTGCCGCTTCGCGGCGGCGACGACAGCGCCTCAGGAAGCAACCCGTACACCTCGCAGCGGACTGCTGCCGCCGCCGGCGGCGGAAGCGGCGACGCTTCCGCTGCCGTCGCCGCTGCTGGGGAGATGCCCGGCGCAACTCGCCCCCCCATGATCAGAGTGCCGGGGGAGGCGGTCGCGGCGTACGGCGAGGCGCCGCCGCGCCGCCCCTGCGCGCACGGCTGCGGCGCGCTGAGCGCTGAGGGCGACGGCCACGCGGAGCGCTGCGCGCAGCGGCCGGTGCGCTGCGCGCTGGGCTGCGGCGCGGAGCTGCGTGCAGCGGACGCGGACGCGCACGCGGCAAACGCCTGCGCGGCGCGGCGCGCGCGCTGCGCGGCGTGCGAGGAGGAGGTCGCGGGGGGCGCGCTGGAGGCGCACCGCGCGCGCGAGTGCCGCGCGCGCGCGGTCGCGTGCGGCGGCTGCGGCGCGCGCGTCGCCGCCATGTTCTACGAGCGGTGAGCGAGCGCGTGTGTGTGTGCACGCACGCGTCTGCTGCACACTGCTTGCTGGCAGCTGCCCAGGGACTGGCGCTGTGCAGCGAAGTGCGTGTGAAGAGGCCGGTGTTGGAGCAAATGGCGGCGAGGCGGGGCACCATATCCTGCGAGGATCTTGTGTGCTCACTACTGCACCTGTATCGTGATTGAACATGTTGCTTATCGCGTGTGAGCAAAGTTGTACAACGTGCGCAGCCATTGCGCACCCGCCGCTGCCGAGGCAGCCCGCCAATTGTCCCCAGCGCTCAACGTGCAGGACCGCTGCAGCGTGTGCGTTGCATGCATCACAACGGCTTAGCTTCAACGCTGAGTGCGCCTCGGCGCAATGCATGCCGCACGGGGGCGCTACTGTCTTGCCGCGCCCGCCATTGCGAGCGCGCACTCCTGCCGCAGTCGCGCCTGCTGCGGAGCGCCAGCACCGGACACGCGCCGTCGCATTTGGCGCCTCGACATATGTCATGGCAGCAGCGTGATGACGTGTGACTTACACGACCGCGTCTCTCCGCGTGCCGCACGCAGGCACTGCCGCGACGCGTGCCCCAGGCGCCCGCAGGAGTGCCCGCTGCGCTGCGGCGCGGCGGCGCTCGCGGCGCGCGACGTGGCCGCGCACGTGCAGCACCATTGCCGGCTGCGCAAGGTCAAGTGCGACCTCGGCTGCGGGCAGGTGCGTGTGTGTGCATGTGATTGCTCCAGCACTACTATTGGAGTCACGGGTCTCCGGCCCCACTGTTCAAACACCCATTCATATCTCGCGAACCTCTGAGCCGCGGTAAGTCAAATCTGATGCATCGTGAGGCGTATGCCGCATTGTTGCCGCGGCCCTTGCCAGGTTCGAGGCGCAGCACAAGCGGAGCGTCGCATGCGCTTCGGGCAGTGGCAACTTGCTGAGCGGTGCACGCAGACGCCCTCGATGGGTCTCGCGGCAGGTGCCCGCAGCAAGCAGTGCGCGCTCCTCTGCTGTTGACGCTCTCACATGACACGCGCTGCTCCCAGACCCTGCTGCGAAAGCCAAAGAACACCACTGAGCCGCGGTGTCCAGAGGCCGCCCTCCCTGACAGCATCGTCAAGTGCATCTTGAAGTTCCTATCACCATCAACGTCCCGGGTGCTCACGCGCTGCGGATGATATGGATGTTGCGCATCCCCCTCTGCGTCTTGTCAGACAAACGCATCGGCAATACCAAGCAGCGAAATGCAACGCGCCGCCACCTCACACAGACGCACGCTCTCCTTACCGTCCGCCGCTGCCGCCTGCGCCGCCGCGCCGCCGCTCCAGTTCATGAGCCTGGAGCTCCACGCGGAGCACATGGCTGAGCACTGCAGAGAGAGGCTGGTGCCATGCGCGGCATGCCCTGCGCGCGTCCGCGCCAAGCACATGCCGGCGCACGAGGCCAACGGTGAGGGTTGTGAGGCGCTGTGCGTGTGTCATGGTGTTGTGGTCGCTGGCGCTTGTGCGCGAGGGCTGCAAAAGGCGCATGGCCATTTGGTCCGGGGGGTGGGGACGGGGGGGGGGGGGGGAATACGCAGATGCACGATAGCATCATGTGTGCGGCAGGCCTGGTTGGCTGTGTGGGCGTGCAGCGTTTGGGGCGCGCGGCGACTGCCGCAAGTGTGCTGCCGCAGTTGCACGCGTGTTGGCATAGAAGCGCCAAACGGTCGATGCTGGCCTTCTTGTCGATCATACGTGACGACATGCGGCATGTCGCCGAGTGGTGCGCGCGGGCTGTCAGCACTGACTGCCCGGCTGTCAAAAGGCCATCGTCCGAGTCTGCTGCAGGTAACATGTCCTAAACCTAACCCTAACACCACTGCGCGCTTGATCAGCCCCAATTCGCCGCGTGCGACACAGCACCATGAGCGACCACATCTGCAGTGTGACATACGCTGGCTCAGCTAGAGTCCCCTTGTGCACACATTTTCTGCTGCGTCACGAGCATGGCATGTTGTTGATTGCAACACCTACTTCAACCTGTTGTTCATCGCATGCTCACACCTGGTCTGTCCCCCCCCCCCCCCCCCCCCCTTCCCCATCACAAAAGACTGTCCAGGGACCCCCTGCCCCTGCCCGAATCGCTGCTTCGAGCAGCCGCCGCGTGGCCAGCTAGAGCTCCACATGCGCGAGCGCTGTCCGCGGCGGTGGGTGCCGTGCGTGCGCGCCTGCGGCCGCTCCGCGCGCGCGGAGGACGCCGCCGCCGACGGCGGCGCATGCGCGCAGTGCGCCCTGCGGCAGTGCTCCGCGTGCGGGGAGCGCGTTGCCGCCGCGGCAATGCAGGTGCGCGCGATGCTTACACTGGTGTCGAGACGCTGCGGCGCTCACGCTAGAGCAGGGGTTTTGCGAGCGGCAGCTGAGCATGATGCAGCGTTGGGCACTGCCGCCACCGCGGCGCTGCGTGTGCGCCTGCGCATGATGATGGCAGCGTCCCAATTACGATGGTTGTGATGCAAGGTTTTCATGCACAGCGGCGGCGGATTGCTGTGCATGGCGGCAGACAGCATTCAAAGTGGCAGCAGGATGCGCACAGTGCACTGCACGACAGCAGCACGGCCTCAAGCCGCATCATCATCAAATCTAACGCCTTGTGCTGCCGAGCAACACACGTCGCTAGCATGCAGAATAGCAGCTGCGAGTGCGACCGCCTGCGCGCTCATGGCAACGCCGCCGTGTCTGCCTGCTTGTGCCACTGACCCGGTGAGCAAGCTTCACCACCCACCGCAAGTCCCATCACGACCACTGCGACGCGCCGCCGCACCGCTGCCGCTGCCGATACCGCTGCCGCTGCCGCTGCTGCAGGCACACCAGCAGCACGGCTGCAGCGAGCGCACGGCGCCATGCGCCCTGTGCGGTGACGCGGTGCCGCTGTCGCGGCGCGCGGCACACCGGGACGATGAGTGCCGCGAGCGGCTAGTGCGCTGTCGCTTCACTGCGTGCAGCATGGAGGTGGCCTTCAAGGTACGGCATCCACGCTTGCGGCCTCAAGTCCCGTCCTTCACTGTCATGCCCCGCCCATGACAAACTGGCGCACTGCAGCGTGTGGTACAGTTATTCCAGATGGAGTAGGGAGTGTTGCGACAGCCTCTTCATATTTGGCACAGAGGAACACTGTGCTGCGGCGCTGACGCCCGCTGCCGCGTTGCTGCGGACGCCCATTGCAACGCTTCATCACGCACACCTGTGTAGTGCATGTCGACATCGCAGTGCACCAGCTAACTGTTGATCGTTCCAATGATTGATAAAGAACGGCGACCGAGTCCCGCACTTATTGCAGCAGCAGCAGCGGCCACATCATCTGCGAGCGTAGCAGCTGAGCGCTGATGTCATCCACAACGCTCGTGCCCCACGCGCGCCGTGGACGACGCTCGGCCTCCTCGACCTGCCTACTAGTAGCAGAGTGCATTACGCCATTCAAATGCAGTCTCACGTGCCCCTCAAGTTGCTTCAGCGGCAGCGGCCGCACCTTCTCGCGTGAGCGCAGCAGCTGCCAACGTCAACGGCTTTCCCAAATTGCGCGCGCAGGACCTGGAGAGGCACGGCGCAGAGGCGTGCGCGTGCCGGCGCGTGGCGTGCCTGCAGGGCTGCGGCGCCGAGATGGAGGCGCGCCACCTGCGCAGGCACAGCACGAGGTGCGTCGCGGCGCTGCCGACGGCAAAACGGGGTCGACGCGCCTTCTCGATGCGCTCGTGCAAACGTCTGCGCTGCGCGCGCTTTGGGGTGAACGGCATCGGCGCTCCCATCGCGAACCTACGTTGAATGGCTGATCGCGCCGCGCGATGGCGTCACGTGGAGGCCAACTGATAGGGGACGTGGGAGAGGCTGTGCGCACGCACACGTGCTCTCAAACACACCCTCGCCCGCGCTCTTTAGGACGGTGCCGTCACAGTCAATTGCCTGCTGGTGCTGCGTCGTTGGCAGGCAATGCTCGTGGAGAAGCGCGCTCGTGGATTCGCAGGCATGCTTGCAGGAGTAGCAGCCATTTGCTGGTGTGTTGCACGCGGTGAAGTGTGCTGCGCCGCCTGGGACCACTCAAGCATCGCCGCTCCGCTGAGCCTCGCGGCCCGCCTGCACGCACGGCCACTGCCGTATGCGCGTCTCAGATGCACAGCATGCCCCCCTGCGCTCTGGCCCGCCGGCTTGTAGCCATTGTGACGCGTCATTGTGCACGGTGCAGCGTTCACGCCAGAGCGTTGGCCGCAGACGTTCAGAAGCTGCAACCCGTCGACAGTGCTTGAACAGCTGCAGCCCCTGCCCAATCGGCGCTGGCACATGATACTGAGCACCTGCTGAGCCATGCAGGCACGCCGCAATGTGACCCTCGCCTCGTTTGCATCTGCGCTCCCCCCTTCCCCCCCCCCACAGGGAGTGCCCTATGCGTCTCCTGGACTGCCCGCGCGGCTGCGGCAAGCGCGTGCGCGCCTGCGAGGCGGACGCCCACGTCAGGTCCCTGTGCATCCGGCGCCACGCGCTCTGAGCAGCGCTGCTCAAGCGGCACCACACGAGCCCTGAGCACTGCGCATCAAGGTTGCTGCGCGTCCGCCGCTGCGCGCTCCGAATGCCGCGCTTCACGCGCCGCACACGCAGCGAGCACTGTGAACTTCCGGCGCCGCATGCGCTGAGCACTGCATCAGGCGTCGTCTACGAGGCCGTGCGCGCTGCGCGACGGGCGGGCGCCACACGCTCTGAGCACTGCCAAGGCAACGCGCCGGAACTGCTGTGCGTTCAGGCGCCGCGCGCTGTGAGCACTGCGCACCAGGGGCGACGCGTGCTGAGCGCTGCTGCTGAGAACTGCGCTGGAGCCGCTGGCGCGCAGCAGCATCGGCGCTGCCGCATGTTGCGCCCTACGTGTCGGCGGAGCCTGACAGGGCCAGACATCGAGCGATCGTGCGCATGCTGACAATGTATGTCACAGTACACTGAGCGTCGCAATGTACCGGCAGCGGAAGCAGTGCCCTTCAACGCCATCGATCGTGGACCATCATGGCATGCTTGTCGACCACTGCAACCGGTGCTGATCAGCTCTGACGCTGACGTGCTGGCAGCTTCAGGCAGCACCGTTCATACGCAGACCATAAAAAAAGACCTCGACGCCGGCACTGCCAGCAAAGCAGCACAACATTGCCTGTTGTGAGGGGAAGTGCTAGTGGCGTCAGGACGTAGCAGGCATACCAAGACCAAGATCCAGCACTGTCACAAGCACACGACAGGCGCTTGAAAAAGTGTCACAAATGCACAAAAGAGTGCTGTGTGCTGTACAAATATGTAATCAACGCGAACGCAAGGACGTGCTCTGTGGTACACAGCTGGCCTGATCAGAGCACAAGGGTCTCAATGGACACAAGGAAAACCTCATCAACCGCTTGATAACTTCATTTGCTCAATTGCCTGTTGTGCCATCGCAACGTCTTTCTTCTACGACAACGCTGGATGTGATCATGGCACTTTGAACAAGGGACATGCACACAAACACACACACGCGCGCACGCGTGCGTGCACCCGCACTGCGCACCACAAGCCGTCCTCACATCAGAATACATCATCACTGCCAATACGGCCGTGCCGCGCCGCCGCCTTTGCGCCGCCGAAGCCCGACACAACACCCGTTCCCTGGTGCGCCGCGACGGCAGCAGGCCGTTGCGCAGCAGCAGCAGCGGCGCTTGCCGCCGGCGGCGGCAGCGGCGCGGGCGACCACCCGCCGCGCCGGAACGGCAGCGGCGGCGCGGCCGCGACGGGCTCGAACACGCGCGCCAGCGCCTCCCGCAGCTCTGCCTCCAGCTCGTCCGACAGCGGACCAATCAGGACGATCCGGCTGCGGCGCGGGCGCCCCGGCGGCCAGTCTCCCTCCTCCACTTCGACGTGGCCGCCGACGCCCTGCAGCACGACGCGCCGCGCTAGCGCCCCGCGCCCCCCAGCGCCGTCCCCCCACAGCACGCCCTTGATGCGCCAGACGCGCGCCGCGCCGTGCGCCGCCGCGACGCCGTGCGCCCAGTCCACGACGCGCGCCGTGTCGACGGCGCCGCGGCTGTGCTCTGCGCCCGCCGTGCGCAGCCCCACGGCGGCGTGTGCGTGCGGCCGGTGGCCATGGCCGTGCGCGCGGTGATCGTGACCGCTGCTGCCGCCGCTGCGCCGCCGCCGCCGCTGCTGCCGTCACCGTCACCAGCGGCGCCGCTGCCGTCGTGGCCGCCGCTGCCGCCGCCGCCGCCGTTACTGTTGCCGTAACTGCCGCCGGCCAGGAAGGCGTCGTCCGCGGCGACGGCGCGCGACAGCGAGAATGCGCCCGTGTTGAGCAGGCGCCGCACGTCGACGGCGCCGCGCACGCACTCCGTCACCGCCGCCGCGGCCATGGAGGCGCTCAGCGACGCGCGCAGCGCCGCCAGCGTGTCCGGGTCTACTAGGTCCGCCTGCGATGCGGCGAGTGGGCGCGATGTGCATTGGCGTAAGTGTAGGTACAGCCGGGCTGCGCCTAAAGGACTCACGTGGAGACGTACACCCCATATGGTGCCGTTCACTGCTTCAAGGGGGCTGCATTCTTTGTACTTTAAAAGTGTCAGATTTTTTGTAGGAGGGTGCTTGTTTGGCGAAAAAGCAAAAGTTGTTGCGTTGTGTTCAGGGGAAGGGCAATACCACTGCATGCAGACATCATGTCTTCTGCACTCCCGCCTCTGAAGCAGAATCTCCAGCGTGTGCACGTGTGTCTGCGCATTAGTGTGCATGGGTTTGAGTCGATGTCGGATTTGACGAGAGCATGTGATTCTTGAAAACTTCCCCGTAGCTTCAGCTTTCGAGCACAGATGAGCGCTGATCGTACTGTTGTCGTGCGCATTTCCTCTGCCGCACGCTCGTAACCAACGCTTCACATGCTTGCAACAACCGTCCCTGTGTGCCCTCACTTCTGACGCAAACTTCATCAGCGACGCTCCAGTCCAGCCAGCTCACCTTGTTGAGCAGCACGGTGTCCGCCAGCGCCAGCTGCTCCGCGGTGATGGCGTGCGCGGCGGCGGCGGCAGCGCCCACCTCCGCGCTGAGCTCATCGCCGCGCTGCTGCTGCGGCGGCAGCAGCTGCTGCGCGAGGCGCGGCGCATCGCACACACACACGACCGAGTCGAGCTGCAGCGCACCCTGGACAAAGTCATCCGCGAAGAACGTCTGCAGCACGGGCGCCACCTGCGCGGCGTGGGAGCGCAGCGGCGAAGTGGAGACCGAGCACTGCTGCTGCATGTGCCCTCGCATGCAACAGTATGAACAACTTCTATGTGTGTGCAGGGTTCGCACGCGAGTGCAGCATCAGTGGGCGGCGAGTGCCCTGCGATTGGTGCCGCCCGCGCAGCAGAACCGCATTCATCCGATGACGCACGGCCGCACGCTGCCGTACCGTGCATGAATACCACGGCAAGGGCGTGAACG